>CATNWA010016721.1:0-254546 GCA_951230385.1 Staurois parvus | reverse complement strand
TGTTATGGGGCCCACAGAATGTTCGGGGGCAGGTCGTGTCTCCACCGACAACCCTGCCGTCATCGATTGGTTGGCTCGGTCGTCTTCCTCTTCCCAGGTCACCTCTGACACCTACAGCCAACGGTCGGTGGGTACGTCAGACACAACCGTTAGTTGGCATGGCCCGGGACCAAGCCCACTGAAATCACGTGTCCTCTACCTGCCCCTGTCCTTTGGTGTTCCCTCACCAAGCGAAGCGAAGTATCGCATGCTGTGGGCTCAGCCCCACTGTACAGTGAGGAAGAGCTAACAGAGGGCGGTCAGGAACGGGGGGAGACATCCGCCTTTTCAGCAGCCAGGCGAAGAAGTAGTGGCGAGGAGAGTGGCTCGGTAGCCGGTCTAGAGACAGGTCTGTCTCCTGACCCAGACGCAGCCGAGGGGGCTAGTAGTGAGGCGGAGACCCTACTTGATGATGAGGAGGTTGATCGCACTTGGCAGCCTCGTCGTCATCAGGCAATTTCTTCCGCATCATCAGGAGAAGAGGGTGGCAGCTTGGCAGCGAGCGAAACAGTCGGTGGGTTGCCCAGGAGACAGCAGCAGGGTCGCAGCAGTGTCAGTGTCAGTGGAGCCAAACGGCCACGGAGTAGAGCACCAGCTCCACTGCAGCCTACCACCACGGCCAGTAGTGGTGCCGGTGTGCACGGAGGAAGCAGCAGTCAGCCAGTGAGGAGTATCGGGGGCAAAGTTTCCTACTCGGCGGTGTGGCAATTTTTCGTCAAGCCGCCCCGAGGAAGTAAACGTAGCCGTATGTCGACTATGTGGCCAGAAAGTCAAGCGTGGCCAGGGGGCCCATGTTGGGACTACAGCGTTGCGGCAGCATATGCAGCGTCGCCATTTGGTGGCCTGGGAAAACCGTGATAAAGATACGGCGGTTCTGCCCCCCCCAGCCCCCGCTCCATCACCCGCTCCGTTACTTGCTCCGTCACCCGACGTCAATCGCCCTCCATCAGCCAGTCAAGGCTCCAACACCTCTGCTGAGGGGAGTTGTCGCTCGTTGGCATCTTCCGCTCGTTCAGATGCTCCTTCTCCTGCTACTCCTCTTCACGGATTCCGTCAGCAGTCTTTCTTGGAATCCGTTTCCAAGAGACAACAGTTTGCGAGCACGCACCCGACGGTGCAAAAGCTGAACGTCCTCCTGTCCAAGTTGCTGGTGCTGCAGTCCCTCCCTTTCCAAGTGGTGGACTCAGCACCTTTCAGAGAAATGATGGCTTGTGCCGCGCCGCGGTGGAGAGTGCCAAGCCGTCATTTCTTCGCCAAAAAGGCAGTGCCAGCCCTGCATTCACATGTAGAAGACATGGTGGGCCAGTCTTTGAGCATGTCGGTCTCTGCCAAAGTGCACGGCAGCGCCGACGTGTGGAGCTGTAACTACGGTCAGGGACAGTACATGTCATTTACGGCCCACTGGGTGAAACGTGGTGCCGTCACAGCCGCACCAGCAACTTGGACAGGTCACGCCGCTTTTGCCTCCACGTTTGCACGTCCTTGGTCCGGCAAAGATGTCCGCCTCTACCACCTCTTCTTCCGCCGTGTCCTCAGCCGCCACCCCCGTGCCAAGTCCCATTACCCGACCGGCATATCACATGTGCAGGGCGCAACGGTGTCACGCTGTTCTGCACCTGGTATGCCTTGGCGAACGTAGTCACACAGGGGAGGAACTTCTGAGTGTAATGAACAGAGAAATCGACAGATGGCTGTCTCCGCGCGCAAACTGAAAATCGGAACCATGTTGACCGACAACGGAAAGAACATGGTGTCTGCTCTGCGTCAAGGAAGGTTGTGCCATGCGCCATGCATGGCTCACGTGTTCAATCTGGTTGTCAAGCGGTTCCTAAAATCCACCATCCCACTGCAAGACATCCTTAAAATGTCACGTAAACTTTGCATGCATTTCAGCCATTCCTACACCGCAAAGCACACCCTCCTTGAGCTGCAGCGGCAGAACGGAATTCCACATCATCGCCTGATCTGCGACGTTGCAACAAGGTGGAATTCAACCCTACACATGTTAGACCGCCTTTACGAGCAGCGAAAGGCCATCACCGATTTCCTGATGTTACAAGCGGATAAAGGTACTCCCCTGTGTAACTTCGATGTCAGCCATTGGCAGCTCATCATGCGTGACACCTGCCGCTTGCTCAGGCCCTTTGAGGAGGCCACGCTATTCGTGAGTCGGCAGGACTATGGGGATGAACGACGTCATTCCTCTGTTGCACGTCCTTGAACAAATGCTGTTAACAATGGCTGGTCAGGGTGCGGTAGACGTGGCGCACAGATCTCAACGCCACATGACCCCTGTGGGGGCAGGACAGGAAGAAGAGGAGGAGGTAGAGGAGGACATTTGTGCTCAGGAATTATTGAGTGAAATGGGTGGTTTTTCCACTCAGCGGACAGGAGTGGAGGAGCAGGAGCATCTGGTAGAGGAGGAGGAGGAGGAGACAGAGGACCCAGACGCACCGTGGCAGTATGCTGTGGAGATGGAGGCAGGGAGTCCCTCGCATTCCTTGGCACAAATGGCCCATAGCATGCTCGGTTGCTTGCGTAGCGACAGCCGAATAATAACCATCAGACAGAGGGATGACTTTTGGCTGTCCACCTTGTTGGACCCTCGCTACCGTTCAAAAATGGTGGCCTTTTTCACACCTGCTGAGAGGGAGGCCAAAATAACGTACTATAAAACCACCTATGTAGTCAGTTGGTCTCTGCCTTTGTGCGCCAACGTCCATCCTCAGACACTGTGGGCCCTGTGCGCTCGCGTTCCGCTGCCATGGCAGCAGGGGAGGGGTGGGGTGGTAGGAGCAGTGGCAGCTCCACCAGCAGCGGCTGCCTCAGTCTGCAGTCGATGATGAGTAGCTTTCTTCACCAGCGCAGTGAGGAAACTACTAACCAGCCGCAGCAGCAGCAGCAGCAGCAGCATCAGGTGGACCTGGAGCAGGACCTCAAACAACAGGCTTGGGCCTACTTGGACAGCACCCTGCCAACCGAGGTAGACAATCCCCTTGACTACTGGGCAACGAAACTTGACCTTTGGCCCCAACTAGCTGAATTTGCCCTTGAAAGGCTGTCATGCCCGGCCAGTAGCGTGGCATCGGAGCGCGTGTTTAGTGCGGCAGGAGGTATTGTAACTCCGCGGAGGACACGACTGTCCACCCAAAGTGTGGAGAGACTCACGTTTGTGAAAATGAATCAGGCGTGGATTAGTCTGGATTTCAAACCACCAGTTCCTGACACAACTGACTAAATCCGCCATGAATCATGCCTCAAACATGTGCCACTTTCAGGTCTCCTCACACACTGCTGGTGTGTGTTCCATTTTTTGACATAGGGTGCTGGCAGATTACGGGCCTCCCATAGCTGCTGCCAGGCCCCTAATCTGCCATGGCCCCTATATACCGCCTCCTCATGCTGCTGCCAGGTCCAGAGTCTCTCATGGGTCCCTGTACGGCCTCGGCCATTGCTGCTGTCTGTCCCATCGCCACACTCTGCCATGTGCCACTTTCAGGTCTCCTCACACACTGCTGGTGTGTTTCAAATTTTTTGACATAGGGTGCTGGCAGATTACGGGCCTCCCATAGCTGCTGCCAGGCCCCTAATCTGCCATGGGCCCCTATATACCGCCTCCTCATCTGCTGCTGCCAGGTCCAGAGTCTCTCATGGGTCCCCTGTACGGCCTCCCATTGCTGCTGTCTGTCTCCATCCACCACACTCTGCCATGTGCCACTTTCAGGTCTCCTCACACACTGCTGGTGTGTAGAATTTTTTGACATAGGGTGCTGGCAGATTACGGGCCTCCCATAGCTGCTGCCAGGCCCCTAATCTGCCATAGGCCCCTATATACCGCCTCCTCATGCTGCTGCCAGGTCCAGAGTCTCTCATGGGTCCCTGTACGGCCTCCCATTGCTGCTGTCTCCATCGCCACACTCTGCCATGTGCCACTTTCAGGTCTCCTCACACTGCTGGTGTGTTTGATTTTTTTGACATAGGGTGCTGGCAGATTACGGGCCTCCCATAGCTGCTGCCAGGCCCCTAATCTGCCATAGGCCCCTATATACCGCCTCCTCATGCTGCTGCCAGGTCCAGAGTCTCTCATGGGTCCCTGTACGGCCTCCCATTGCTGCTGTCTCCATCGCCACACTCTGCCATGTGCCACTTTCAGGTCTCCTCACACTGCTGGTGTGTAGAATTTTTTGACATAGGGTGCTGGCAGATTACGGGCCTCCCATAGCTGCTGCCAGGCCCCTAATCTGCCATAGGCCCCTATATACCGCCTCCTCATGCTGCTGCCAGGTCCAGAGTCTCTCATGGGTCCCTGTACGGCCTCCCATTGCTGCTGTCTCCATCGCCACACTCTGCCATGTGCCACTTTCAGGTCTCCTCACACACTGCTGGTGTGTTCAATTTTTTGACATAGGGTGCTGGCAGATTACGGGCCTCCCATAGCTGCTGCCAGGCCCCTAATCTGCCATGGGCCCCTATATACCGCCTCCTCATGCTGCTGCTGCCAGGTCCAGAGTCTCTCATGGGTCCCTGTACGGCCTCCCATTGCTGCTGTCTCCATCGCCACACTCTGCCATGTGCCACTTTCAGGTCTCCTCACACACTGCTGGTGTGTTGAATTTTTTGACATAGGGTGCTGGCAGATTACGGGCCTCCCATAGCTGCTGCCAGGCCCCTAATCTGCCATAGGCCCCTATATACCGCCTCCTCATGCTGCTGCCAGGTCCAGAGTCTCTCATGGGTCCCTGTACGGCCTCCCATTGCTGCTGTCTCCATCGCCACACTCTGCCATGTGCCACTTTCAGGTCTCCTCACACACTGCTGGTGTGTTGAATTTTTTGACATAGGGTGCTGGCAGATTACGGGCCTCCCATAGCTGCTGCCAGGCCCCTAATCTGCCATAGGCCCCTATATACCGCCTCCTCATGCTGCTGCCAGGTCCAGAGTCTCTCATGGGTCCCTGTACGGCCTCCCATTGCTGCTGTCTCCATCGCCACACTCTGCCATGTGCCACTTTCAGGTCTCCTCACACACTGCTGGTGTGTGTTCATTTTTTGACATAGGGTGCTGGCAGATTACGGGCCTCCCATAGCTGCTGCCAGGCCCCTAATCTGCCATGGGCCCCTATATACCGCCTCCTCATGCTGCTGCCAGGTCCAGAGTCTCTCATGGGTCCCTGTACGGCCTCCCATTGCTGCTGTCTCCATCGCCACACTCTGCCATGTGCCACTTTCAGGTCTCCTCACACACTGCTGGTGTGTTGAATTTTTTGACATAGGGTGCTGGCAGATTACGGGCCTCCCATAGCTGCTGCCAGGCCCCTAATCTGCCATAGGCCCCTATATACCGCCTCCTCATGCTGCTGCCAGGTCCAGAGTCTCTCATGGGTCCCTGTACGGCCTCCCATTGCTGCTGTCTCCATCGCCACACTCTGCCATGTGCCACTTTCAGGTCTCCTCACACACTGCTGGTGTGTTGAATTTTTTGACATAGGGTGCTGGCAGATTACGGGCCTCCCATAGCTGCTGCCAGGCCCCTAATCTGCCATGGGCCCCTATATACCGCCTCCTCATGCTGCTGCCAGGTCCAGAGTCTCTCATGGGTCCCTGTACGGCCTCCCATTGCTGCTGTCTCCATCGCCACACTCTGCCATGTGCCACTTTCAGGTCTCCTCACACTGCTGGTGTGTTGAATTTTTTTTTGACATAGGGTGCTGGCAGATTACGGGCCTCCCATAGCTGCTGCCAGGCCCCTAATCTGCTGCCAAGGCCCCTATATACCGCCTCCTCATGCTGCTGCCAGGTCCAGAGTCTCTCATGGGTCCCTGTACGGCCTCCCATTGCTGCTGTCTCCATCGCCACACTCTGCCATGTGCCACTTTCAGGTCTCCTCACACACTGCTGGTGTGTTGAATTTTTTGACATAGGGGGCTGCTGGCAGATTACGGGCCTCCCATAGCTGCTGCCAGGCCCCTAATCTGCCATGGGCCCCTATATACCGCCTCCTCATGCTGCTGCCAGGTCCAGAGTCTCTCATGGGTCCCTGTACGGCCTCCCATTGCTGCTGTCTCCATCGCCACACTCTGCCATGTGCCACTTTCAGGTCTCCTCACACTGCTGGTGGTGTGTAGAATTTTTTGACATAGGGTGCTGGCAGATTACGGGCCTCCTATAGCTGCTGCCAGGCCCCTAATCTGCCATAGGCCCCTATATACCGCCTCCTCATGCTGCTGCCAGGTCCAGAGTCTCTCATGGGTCCCTGTACGGCCTCCCATTGCTGCTGTCTCCATCGCCACACTCTGCCATGTGCCACTTTCAGGTCTCCTCACACACTGCTGGTGTGTTGAATTTTTTGACATAGGGTGCTGGCAGATTACGGGCCTCCCATATAGCTGCTGCCAGGCCCCTAATCTGCCATGGGCCCCTATATACCGCCTCCTCATGCTGCTGCCAGGTCCAGAGTCTCTCATGGGTCCCTGTACGGCCTCCCATTGCTGCTGTCTCCATCGCCACACTCTGCCATGTGCCACTTTCAGGTCTCCTCACACTGCTGGTGTGTTGAATTTTTTGACATAGGGTGCTGGCAGATTACGGGCCTCCCATAGCTGCTGCCAGGCCCCTAATCTGCCATGGGCCCCTATATACCGCCTCCTCATGCTGCTGCCAGGTCCAGAGTCTCTCATGGGTCCCTGTACGGCCTCCCATTGCTGCTGTCTCCATCGCCACACTCTGCCATGTGCCACTTTCAGGTCTCCTCACACTGCTGGTGTGTAGAATTTTTTGACATAGGGTGCTGGCAGATTACGGGCCTCCCATAGCTGCTGCCCGGCCCCTAATCTGCCATGGGCCCCTATATACCGCCTCCTCATGCTGCTGCCAGGTCCAGAGTCTCTCATGGGTCCCTGTACGGCCTCCCATTGCTGCTGTCTCCATCGCCACACTCTGCCATGTGCCACTTTCAGGTCTCCTCACACACTGCTGGTGTGTTGAATTTTTTGACATAGGGTGCTGGCAGATTACGGGCCTCCCATAGCTGCTGCCAGGCCCCTAATCTGCCATAGGCCCCTATATACCGCCTCCTCATGCTGCTGCCAGGTCCAGAGTCTCTCATGGGTCCCTGTACGGCCTCCCATTGCTGCTGTCTCCATCGCCACACTCTGCCATGTGCCACTTTCAGGTCTCCTCACACTGCTGGTGGTGTGTTGAATTTTTTGACATAGGGTGCTGGCAGATTACGGGCCTCCCATAGCTGCTGCCCAGGCCCCTAATCTGCCATAGGCCCCTATATACCGCCTCCTCATGCTGCTGCCAGGTCCAGAGTCTGTCATGGGTCCCTGTACGGCCTCCCATTGCTGCTGTCTCCATCGCCACACTCTGCCATGTGCCTTTTCAGGTCTCCTCACACTGCTGGTGTGTTGAATTTTTTGACATAGGGTGCTGGCAGATTACGGGCCTCCCATAGCTGCTGCCAGGCCCCTAATCTGCCATAGGGCCCCTATATACCGCCTCCTCATGCTGCTGCCAGGTCCAGAGTCTCTCATGGGTCCCTGTACGGCCTCCCATTGCTGCTGTCTCCATCCACACTCTGCCATGTGCCACTTTCAGGTCTCCTCACACACTGCTGGTGTGTTTTGATTTTTTGACATAGGGTGCTGGCAGATTACGGGCCTCCCATAGCTGCTGCCAGGCCCCTAATCTGCCATGGGCCCCTATTACCGCCTCCTCATGCTGCTGCCAGGTCCAGAGTCTCTCATGGGTCCCTGTACGGCCTCCCATTGCTGCTGTCTCCATCGCCACACTCTGCCATGTGCCACTTTCAGGTCTCCTCACACTGCTGGTGGTGTGTTCAATTTTTTGACATAGGGTGCTGGCAGATTACGGGCCTCCCATTGCTGCTGCCAGGCACGTAATCTGCCATGGGCCCCCGTACCGACTCCTCATGCTGTGACGTTGCAACAAGGTGGAATTCAACCCTACATATGTTAGACCGCCTTTACGAACAGCGAAAGGCCATCACAGATTTCCTGATGTTAAAAGCGGATAAAGGTACTCCCTGTGTAACTTAGATGTCAGCCATTGGCAGCTCATGCGTGACACCTGCGCTTGCTCAGGCCCTTTGAGGAGGCCACGCTATTCGTGAGTCGGCAGGACTATGGGATGAACGACGTCATTCCTCTGTTGCACGTCCTGGAACAAATGCTGTTAACAATGGCTGGTCAGGGTGCGGTAGACGTGGCGCACAGATCTCAACGCCACATGACCCCTGTGGGGGCAGGACAGGAAGAAGAGGAGGAGGTAGAGGAGGACATTGGTGCTCAGGAATTATTGAGTGAAATGGGTGGTTTTTCCACTCAGCGGACAGGAGAGGAGCAGGAGCATCTGGTAGAGGAGGAGGAGGAGGAGACAGAGGACCCAGACGCACCGTGGCAGTATGCTGTGGAGATGGAGGCAGGGAGTCCCTCGCATTCCTTGGCACAAATGGCCCATAGCATGCTCGGTTGCTTGCGTAGCGACAGCCCGAATAATAACCATCAGACAGAGGGATGACTTTTGGCTGTCCACCTTGTTGGACCCTCGCTACCGTTCAAAAATGGTGGCCTTTTTCACACCTGCTGAGAGGGAGGCCAAAATAACGTACTATAAAAACCACCTATGTAGTCAGCTGGTCTCTGCCTGTCTGCGCCAACGTCCATCCTCAGACACTGTGGGCCCTGTGCGCTCGCGTTCCGCTGCCATGGCAGCAGGGGAGGGGTGGGGTGGTAGGAGCAGTGGCAGCTCCACCAGCAGCGGCTGCCTCAGTCTGCAGTCGATGATGAGTAGCTTTCTTCACCAGCGCAGTGAGGAAACTACTACTAACCAGCCGCAGCAGCAGCAGCAGCAGCAGCAGCAGCATCAGGTGGACCTGGAGCAGGACCTCAAACAACAGGCTTAGGCCTACTTGGACAGCACCCTGCCAACCGAGGTAGACAATCCCCTTGACTACTGGGCAACGAAACTTGACCTTTGGCCCCAACTAGCTGAATTTGCCCTTGAAAGGCTGTCATGCCCGGCCAGTAGCGTGGCATCGGAGCGCGTGTTTAGTGCGGCAGGAGGTATTGCAACTCCGCGGAGGACACGACTGTCCACCCAAAGTGTGGAGAGACTGACGTTTGTGAAAATGAATCAGGCGTGGATTAGTCTGGATTTCAAACCACCAGTTCCTGACACAACTGACTAAATCCGCCATGAATCATGCCCCAAACATGTGCCACTTTCAGGTCTCCTCACACTGCTGGTGTGTTCCATTTTTTGTCATAGGGTGCTGGCAGATTACGGGCCTCCCATAGCTGCTGCCAGGCCCCTAATCTGCCATGGGCCCCTATACCGCCTCCTCATGCTGCTGCCAAGTCCAGAGTCTCTCATGGGTCCCTGTACGGCCTCCCATTGCTGCTGTCTCCATCGCCACACTCTGCCATGTGCCACTTTCAGGTCTCCTCACACTGCTGGTGTATTCCATTTTTTGTCATAGGGTGCTGGCAGATTACGGGCCTCCCATAGCTGCTGCCAGGCCCCTAATCTGCCATGGGCCCCTATACCGCCTCCTCATGCTGCTGCCAGGTCCAGAGTCTCTCATGGGTCCCTGTACGGCCTCCCATTGCTGCTGTCTCCATCGCCACACTCTGCCATGTGCCACTTTCAGGTCTCCTCACACTGCTGGTGGGTTCCATTTTTTGTCATAGGGTGCTGGCAGATTACGGGCCTCCCATAGCTGCTGCCAGGCCCCTAATCTGCCATGGGCCCCCGTACCGACTCCTCATGCTGCTGCCAGGCCCGTAATCTGTCATGGGCCCCTGTTGTCGCTTGTTGGCATATTCCGCTCGTTCAGATGCTCCTTCTCCTGCTACTCCTCTTCACGGATTCCGTCAGCAGTCTTTCTTGGAATCCGTTTCCAAGAGACAACAGTTTGCGAGCACGCACCAGACGGTGCAGAAAACTGAACGTCCTCCTGTCCAAGTTGCTGCTGCCAGGCTCGTAATCTGTCATGCGCCCCTGTACCGCCTCCTCATGCTGCTGCCAGGTCCAGAGTGTGTCATGGGCCCCCGTACCGACTCCAAATGCTGCTGCCAGGCCCGTAATCTGTCATGGGCCCCTGTACCCCTCCCCATGCTGCTGCCAGGTCCAGATTGTGTCATGGGTCCCTGTACGGCCTCCCATTGCTGCTGCCAGGCCCGTAATCTGCCATGGGCCCCCGTACCGACTCCTCATGCTGCTGCCAGGCCCGTAATCTGCCATGGGCCCCTGTACCGCCTCCTCATGCTGCTGCCAGGTCCAGAGTGTGTCATGGGTCCCTGTACGGCTCCCATTGCTGCTGTCTCTATCGCCACACTCTGCCATGTGCCACTTTCAGGTCTCCTCACACTGCTGGTGGTTTCCATTTTTGTCATAGGGTGCTGTATGGCCTCCCATTGCTGCTGCCTCCACCGCCACACTGTGGCTCCACACTCTGGATTTTGGCCCCGTGACTGCCCAAATGAGTGAAGTGTGCGGTGCGGTGATTCTAAGATCGACGGCACTCATCTGCATGTCATACTGCCTGACAGTATTATTTCTCTTCCCCAGCAGACTCCAAGGGCATTTAAATTAAAGGTACAGTGTTCAGCACTAATATTAAGTCTCTCTGAAGCCTAGAAACACCCTTTTTTAAGTTAAATTCACAGCGAATATATTCGACTCGAATCGAAATTTTTCCACGAATTCGCCGAATCAGTCGAATCGAATTTTTGAATACTTCGCTCATCTCTTACTGACTTCGACGTTACCCGTCAAATACTGGACTCTCTGACCAATTACTTTAAAGAGAGCATGTCTATGGAAACGTCTCCTCGCATTCAATGGGAAGCACAGAAATGTGTGATACGTGGACTCCTGCTTTCTATCTCGGCCTCCCGTAAACGGATAGCCCAGGCTTGTTTCAATTCCTTACTGCTAAAAGTTAGGGACCTGGAAGGTGCACATAAGTGCTCGAAGGCTGTAGCCTTTGTGGCAGAACTTGACCAGGCACGCAAGCAATTGCGAGATTTAGTGAAAAAGAAAACTAGACGCAATTTTATTTTAACCCAGAAACTCTTCTACGAACATGGCAATAAAAGCAGCAGGTTTCTGGCATGGGACTTGCAAGCTAAAAAAGCAGCGCACACCATTCTTTGACTTAATTCGATAGAAGGTCATCCACTTAAAACATCTGCAGATATCGCAGCCGAATTTGAGCGATATTACACCGAGCTTTATAACCTCCCCCTACCACCTAAACCGTCAGGAGATGATAGACCACGCAAAGACATCATCCAGACTTTTCTGGCCCAATATCTTCCTAAAGCTATTTCTCAGTCACAAGATCTAGATGGGGCTTTGACTTTGACGAAACTACAACAGGCCATTGCTCAACTGAAGCTGGGCAAAAGTCCAGGACCAGATGGTCTTATAACCACATACTACAAATCCTTCATAGATATCCTAGCACACCCATTTTTAAAGGCCTTCAATTCGCTAGATACACCAGGTCAATCCATGCTCTATCTGAAGCCCACATTACATTGATACCAAAAGACAATAAAGACCAGACATCGCCGGCAAACTACCGCCCGATTTCCCTACTGAATGTCGACTAAGATTTTTGCAAAGATTTTGGCAAATCGTCTACTGAGCATTATTGACACTATTATTTCCATGATCAAGTAGGTTTCGTCCCTGGCAGAGAGGCTAGAGACAACACCATCAGGGCCATAAACATACACCATTGGCTGACACAGAAGAGAGACAATCCGGCTTCTTCCTCTCTCTAGATGCAGAGAAGGCCTTTGACAGACTGGCATGGGATTATATGGAGGCTGTTCTATCTGGTCTCGGGCTTCCTCCTGCTTCTTCAACTTCATCATGTCCCTATACACGACACCAACGGCTAGAGTGAGAGTGAATGGTCTCCTCTTAGATGCTTTTTCACTACGAAATGGAACAAGACAAGGATGCCCATTATCCTCCCTCCTATTTATCATCACACTTGAACCGTTTCTGCACTGCATTAAACAAAATGACAGCATTAAAGGGATTGCAATTAATGGCAAAACACACAAAATCACGGCCTTCGCTGACAACATTTTACTTTTCTTAACAGACCCACATATTACATTGCCTAACCTACTACATGACTTCAAGCTGTTTCAGTATCTAGCCAATTTTAAAATCAACTTCAATAAATCTCAAGCCCTAAATATTTCCCTACCATGAGATACGCTTTGTCAGGCAAAACTTAATTTTGCCTTTACCTGGCAGTCTGAAGCCATCAAGTATCTAGGAATCCAACTACCGGCCAATCTTACAGATCTTTTTGCCCAGAACTTCTTACCCATCCTCTGAAACATTGCTAAAGACCTGCAGACTTGGGATAAACAGTTCTACTCTTGGTTCGGCAGAGCAGCGATTATTAAGATGAATGTGCTTCCTAGAATTCTATACCTATTGAAAACAATTCCAATTAAACTGCCTAATTCCTTTTTTAAGTCTTTGAAAACCTTATGCACCTCATTCCTATGGTGTAACAAACGCCCAAGAATCAGTTTTGACCAACTCACTATGCCCAAAAACCAGTGGAGGTATTGGGCTACCGGACATTCCCCGCTACTATAGAGCATGCCAAATGGCTAGAATAGTAGATTGGTCTACGAATCATAGTCGAAAAGCGTGGTTTAACTTGGAGGCTGCTTTCTCGAAGACCCCACTTGCCTCATCTCCTTGGCTAAAAGGTACACACCTCCCTGTTGAGTTCACGGGACACCCTCTTATAGGCCCCACTTTAGCCTGTTACCATCAGATAATTAGGTCATCTGACTTTTCTTCCACCCCGGGCCCACTCTCGTCCATTACTATGAACCCGGACTTCCCTCCAGGATTGTCACCTGCTTTTCTTGCAGGATCCAGCAACCCAAATAATCTGTGTATACACTAACTCTTTAAAGATGGGACGTTTCTATCTAGAGACATCATTCTAAACAAGTGGCCACTCCTGACCTTCATGCCATGGATGTATAGACAATTACACCATTTCGTTCACAGTTCCTCACACATTAACCAATATACTAGACGTCTTACCCCATTCGAAAAACTCTGTTTTACAGACTCTCCCAAGAGACATGGTATATCTCAGCTTTATTCTTACCTTGAAAACACTATTGAGATTCAGTCTAGGAAAACCTGTCTAGTCTGGAGCTCTGACCTACAACTCCAACTAATGCCAGAAGACTAGGATCATATCTACGCACTTATTCACAAAGGCTCCATATGTGTTTCCACACAGGAAAGCAACTTTAAACTATACTCTAGATCAGCAATGGGCAAACTACGGCCCGCGGGCCGTATACGGCCCGGCGGACCTTTTAATCCGGCCCGCGGAGCTAGGCTCCCGCAAGGCCAGTGGTCGGCAAGCCGCGGCTCTTTACAAATTTAGATGCGGCTCTCCTGTGTGCCGGGCGCCCGCTCCCCTCCCTCCTCTCCTCCTCCTCTCCCCTCCCCTCCCCTCTCTCTCTCCTCTCCCCTCCCCTCCTCTCCTCTCGGATGGCCGCCCCCCCTCTCGGATGGCCGCCCCCCTCCCTCCTCTCGGACGTCAGGACTCTGCAGCTGTCAGGATGTAGGCGGGGGCAGCCAGGATGTAGGCGGGGCAGCGTGACGAACTCCTCTCACAGTCCTCCCTGAAGACCAGAACGGCGCGGGAATACGAGAGGAACGCGCGGACCAAAGGTAAGTGAATTGACACAGGGGGGGGACTTACTATATGGGGGATGAATTACTATATGGGGGGGACTTACTTATATGGGGAATTAATTACTATATGGAGGACTTACTATATGGGGAATGAATTACTATATGGGGGACTTACTATATGGGGAATGAATTACTATATGGAGGACTTACTATATGGGGAATGAATTACTATATGGAGGACTTACTATATGGGGAATGAATTACTATATGGAGGACTTACTATATGGGGAATGAATTACTATATGGAGGACTTACTATATGGGGAATGAATTACTATATGGAGGACTTACTATATGGGGAATGAATTACTATATGGAGGACTTACTATATGGGGAATGAATTACTATATGGAGGACTTACTATATGGGGAATGAATTACTATATGGAGGACTTACTATATGGGGAATGAATTACTATATGGGGGACTTACTATATGGGGATGAATTACTATATGGGGGATGAATTAATATGGGGGATGATGAATTAATATGGGGATGAATTACTATGTGGGGGATGAATTACTATGTGGAGGATGAATTACTATGGGGGATGAATTACTATATGGGGGGAATAATTTACTATATGGGGATGAATTACTATGGGGGATTAATTACTATGGGGGATGATGAATTACTATATGGGGGATGAATTACTATGTGGGGGATGAATTACTATATGGGGGATGAATTACTATGGGGGATGAATTACTATATGGGGGATATGAATTACTATGGGGGATGAATTACTATAGGGGGATGAATTACTATGGGGGACGAATTACTATATGGGGGACGAATTACTATATGGGGGACGAATTACTATATGGGGGACGAATTACTATATGGGGGATGAATTACTATGGGGGATGAATTACTATATGGGGGAATTACTGAATTACTATATGGGGGGATGAATTACTATATGGGGGATTAATTACTATGGGGGATTAATTACTATGCTTACTATGGGGGAATATTTACTATACTTACTATGGATGACACATACATCATCATTCATCTACTCTTGGTCCGGCCCCGGGTCCTCAATATATGAACCCATTGCGGCCCTCAAGTCAAAAAGTTTGCCCACCCCTGCTCTAGATGGTACTGAGTCCCAGCCCTGCTTCACACAGTTCGATCCCAATGTCTCGGACTCTTGTTGGAGATGTCACCTGGCTAAGGGTGCACTCATGCACATTTGGTGGGACTGCCCTATGCTGCAGCCATTTTGGGGGAGAGTTCAATCCACAATTGCTACGTATAGCCTGGAGCTCACCCCTGCACAATTTCTACTGCATCACTCCTCACTCCATCCCAGACATATCGGAAATCATTCGCCATGCACATGGTTAACGCTGCAAAACAATGTGTCCCAGTCCACTGGTGCTGGAAAAATATCCACACTATCTGTGAATGGTTTGCGAGGATCAATAGAATTGAGGAAATGGAGGAACTCTTGTTGCCAAGGAACATCCCGAGAGATTCAGGGGAACTTGGGCCTGTTGGAAGCATTTTAAAACCACCCCTACCTACCACCTACTAATGCAGCAATGATTGACTAGACCTATTCTGACACTGGGGAATGTTCTCTTTTCTGAGATACCTCTCGATCTATGCCTAGATATACCTTTGTCCTTCACCAAGGCTTTCTCCCTTCGAACTTGTATCCGCATATTACACGGTTGACTGTCTTGATTCGCACCATGGCTTCAACTATAAGCTGATATTTCTATTGTGGCACGTTTCACATGTTGAGAGCCACCTACCCGCAAGAATATACTCCTTTTTTCCGTTTTACCATACCATAAGCCCTCCCCGACAAAATGTTTTACAACGTTATGTTTTGTATTGCCTGTTATGCTTTGACCCGAATACGACACGGGAGGCGACATACAGTAATATGTCCGATTTTGGATTCACATCTGTATATGTATTGTTATGCCTACTTTCTTCTAAATAACATTTTTTTTTGGGGAAAAAAAAAAAAGAATGTGTCGTTTTTTTTTAATGCTTTTTGACTTGTTGTACTATAGCAGGGGTCCTCAAAACTACGGCCCGCGGGCCACATGAGGCCTGCCAAGGCCATTTATCCGGCCCGCCGGGCAGGGACGTATTTTCCACGAGGAAAGGACACTAAGTACAGGAGTGGGCAGGGGGCTGCTGTACCTTACCTGGCTCCGGTCCCAGTCCCATGACGATCCAGTCCAGGAAGCGCTGCCCCTTCATTCACTCCGGCCACTCCCTCACTCCTGTCACTCGGCTCCGCCTCCTCACCAGTGATTGGGCGCTAGTACTGTAGCTCAGGAAAGGCATACAGGCGGCCAATTGCCTGTGAGAAAGCGGAGCCAAGCGGCCCGGCAAACATGGAGTGAGGGAGAGGCCCGGGGTGAAGAAGGACAGCTGACAGGTAAGTGTGCCATGCTGATGGTGCTGCTGCAACCAGGTATGCTGGCTGCAGCAGCACCATGCTGGAGCAAGGGTCAGCAAGTTTCATTGGTGTCAGTGGGAGGAATAGTGCCCCATCATTGGTGTCACTGATACTAATGATGAGGCATTCATACTCCCACTGACACCAATAATTCCCCCCCCCCACTGGATGGCACTATTCCTCCCCCCCACTGACACCAACGATGGGGCACTATTCCACCCCCCACTGGCACCAATGATGGGGTACTGTTCCTCCCACTGACACCAATGTTGGGACACTATCCCCCCCCACTGACGGGACACTATCCCCCCCCCCACTGACACCAATGATGGGGTACTATCCCCCCACTGACACCAATGACGGGGCACTATTCCCCCCACACTGACACCAATGACGTACTATTCCTCCCACTGACACCAAAGATGGGGCACTATTCCTTCCACTGACACAAATGATGGGACACTATTCCTCCCACTGACACCAATGATGGGACACTATTCCTCCCACTGACGCCAACAATGGGGCACTATTCCTCCCCCCACTGATACTAATGATGGGGTACTATTCCTCCCCCCACTGACACTAATGATGGGGCACTATTCCTCCCACTGACACTAATGATTGGGGCACGATTCTTCCCACTGACACCAATGATGAGGCATGATTCTTCCCACTGACACCAATGATGGGGCATGATTCTTCCCACTGACATCAATGATGGGGCACTATTTCGCTCCATAATACACACTTGGGGGGAAATGTCTGTGTGTCTTATGGAGCGGCCGGCCTAGTATGCCCACCGCCGTTGTATGTCCGCAGACTCTGGTCATCTCCTGTACTGTGTCCACATTTGTTCATAGTTTTTTTTTTTTTTTAAACTATAGTCCGGCCCTCCAACGGTCTGAGGGACAGTGAACTGGCCCCCTGTTTAAAAAGTTTGAGGACCCCTGTAGTATAGGTATACAATATTTGTTTTATGACTAAACATTATCACATGATAAGGATTCATAGAGCACTATGGACTATCATAAAAGAGATGATGAATGATGCCAGTCATTGCCTCCTTTTAGACACCTTGGAGGAAGCTGTACAGATGAAGAGGAAAGAATCACTGGCCTGATTTTTTTAACTGTGTTTGTAAGTTTCAGCATGAGCTATTTAACAACAACAACAGTCTTTGTACAGCAGAAGGTAAAGTAAAAACTAAAAATGATTCTACGACCCCAGTCACATTGAGTGCGACTTAGCATGCGATTTTCCATGCCATGCGACTTGGAAATTGGGTGGCAAGTCGCACCTTATTGTGTTTTTTATGTCTCTTAACTTTGTTAACTTCTGATTTTGGAACAGTCATTGCACTGCCTGGATAGGGATATTAAATATAATATTAATAGGCTGTTTAGAAGCCATTCTCAGCCAGGGATCTGTGGAATCCTGAGATTCCTCTCAGGTTGCTAGGGGTTCCTTGAAAAGGGACCATTTCTCCCTTCTCAGACAAGTAACCACTGAAACCACTGATCTTTTAACTATCTATAAGGAGGGATTCTTACCACTTATCACAAATGTAAGGAGAAGTCATCCCGGTGATGATCAATGTACCATGAGCTGTAGATATAATAATTATCATGGATTCCCAGAGGCCAGAAAATTATGTTTAAGGGTTCCTCAGTGTTAAAAAGGACTTTTTTAAGTTGTATATGTGAATTTGTCTCAGAATGTTCTTATCCACCCCTGCCTTGGTGTATTATGTATGTCTTTTGACCATCCAATGACTCCATTGGTATACTATGTGCCATGTACCCCTGCCTTGGTGTGTTATGTATGTCTTTTGACCACCCAATGACTCCATTGGTATGCTATGTGCCATGTACCCCTGCCTTGGTGTGTTATGTATGTGCTTTGACCATCTAATGACTCCATTGGTATGCTATGTGCCATGTACCATTGCCTCGGTGTGTTATGTATGTCTTTTGGACATCCAATGACTCCATTGGAAGGTGTTTGCCATGTACCCTAGATTGTAAGCTTGAAAGAGCAGGGCCCTCGATCCCCTCATGTTTTGCATTGTATTGGTATTGTTCTGTCACATGTTCTGTCCCCCTTTGTAATGTACAGCGCTGAGCAAACTATTGGCGCTTTATAAATACTGTATAATAATAATAATAATAATAATAATGTACCCCTGCCTTGGTGTGTTATGTATGTGCTTTGACCTGCCAATGAGCCCATGTTGTTTTCCTTCCAGTAAAACATTTTGGTAAAGAAAAAGAACTGTTGTGTGATTATTGAGCTGTATCCAGGGCTGTGGTTAAGGGGGGGTACCAACAGTCCTCCTGTACGGAGCCCAGGCCAACAGGGGGGCCCAGGCAGCTGGGTGAATCAGATGTGGGCAAAGAGTGATCGGCTTGGTGGGGAGGGGGGCCATTACTGGAAGTAATCCCCTGTATGGTTCTCTCTGCAGCAACTGAAAGCTGGCTTCTTCTCCTCACTCTCCCAATGTTTTTTAGCTGCAGCAGAGAAACCATACAGGGGATCGGTTCCAGCAATTGCACCCCCACCGCACCCCTCATCCTCCCTGTGCACCATACATTTCCCTCTGCTGCCCAGGCCCCCCTGTGTGCCCCCACCCCTGAATTGCTTCCGGCTTCCCTCCTCTCTTTCTCAGCAGCACTTGCAAGCACACAATAGGATCCTTCAGGATGGAAAGCGGGGGGGGGGGGTTTGTTAAATGTGTCACATTTACCAGCCCTTCCTTTCGTAAATGAACACAATGAGTGATTGATACCAATCAGTGTTTATTCATAATTGAAGCATAGTAAACTGTGTGTATGGGGGAGGAACCTGTCAGGTTGGCTGTATGGGGCCCCATGGTTTTTAACAGCAGCCCTGGTTGTACCATCAGCTCAGTTGGAAATTTGTGTCAGATTGCATTGGGTGGATGTACTCCCGTGTTCTCTGTATTGCAGCAGTTGGTTGACAGAGAACAAGATAGCTTTTTGGATTGCATACAGATTAGTAGCAGTGTGTGGAAGTTATCCTAGGCAATGAAAGATCTCATTGTCAGACCGTGAGGTTGATTTACTAAAACTGGAGAGTGCAAAAACTGGTGCAGCTGTCCATGGTAGTCAATCAGCATCTTACTTTAACTTGCTCAATTAAGCTTTGACAAAAAACTGGAACCTGATTGGCTACCATGCACACCCAAACCAGATATTGCTCTCTCCAGTTTTACTAGATCAACATCAGTGTGTTTGTGTGTGTGTGTGTGTTGTTTGTGTGTGATTCTAGTTCACAGAATAGCTGGAGGGCATCTCAGAGGAATGAGAAAATGACTTAAGCTACCAAACACCCATCCGAGGAATGAGGAAATCACCCAGCTAGAGGTTACCTACCACACAACCATCAGATTACATCAGATTGGATGCAACATTTGCATTTGCCTGCATGTGTCCTGCCAGCTAGATTTTGGGTGAGTCTCCTCTTTTGGTGGTTGGTGCTAAGAGACTGTGAGAGGGTGTTTGCACAAACCATAGAAGTAATATTGCCTTGTTTGGCTAGCCTGTCACTGATAGTGAGAGCAGTGTGCATGAATCCTGTGTGCCAGGTCTACTTCAGAGCTGAGTGTACTGACCAAAGGTGCCAGGATAAAGGTTTCCTACAAGCCTGTAATTTCTTGATGTTAGCAGAATACATATTAGAAGTGCACGTTGTATTGTTTATTTCTGCTACCATTGTTTGCATTGGGAGAAACTTGGGGTTCTAGTGATAATTGGACATACTGGTTGACCTCCAAACACGAGTAACCAGCAGCAATACCCCATTGACCATGTGGCTTCCTCTTCCCTGCATTTATTCAGTAACCCCCTGATCAGTGACTTGCTTTATTAGACATACAATACCAATATGGGTGACAGGGGATTTAAAAGGTTAACCTATATCACACCTTCATATCATGTCTATGTAAGATGTCTCAGCAACAAAACCTGGATCTGAAGCTCTACTTCAATGTTTATAGAATGAGAAAGATATTAGAATAAGTTATTAGAGAAGGTTGTTCTAATATGAATTAAATGTCCTCCTTTACACCTCATTTGAACCATCCAAAATGTGCACTCTCTTCAGTGGGGATATGTTTGAGAGCTTGTTGAAGCTGTTGGTTCTCCACCTTGTGCATGCTGTCGGTTTCCTGCTGTGAATTGTTTATAAAGCAGTTGTCTTTCTACCACACATCAGTGCCTACCTGGTAATCAGATCTGAACATACACCTTTCACAGAGAAAATACGTCTGGGTGAACTAGCGAACCTGTGCTTTGCCAAGACTATTTCCATCAAACCACTAACCTCTTCCTTTTGAGTGCTTGATATGCCCTTGACATAGAAAGACTGTATTTTATTGACTGCAGGTTACCGATGATTTATGACCACCAATATGAGGAGGATCCAATAGAGATCCCACTTATGTATATCAGCACAGGCAATTCTGGGGTAAGACTGATGTCAGTGCTCTAATTAGAAATTGTTGTAGTTCTTTATTAGGGTAGAACCTGGTACGGAAGTGTAGTCCTTTGTTATAAGGACAGTAACATCTCAGGGATTCTTGTCCTGTATGTGTTAAAATAAGAAGGTTTCTGGCTTTGAAAATCAACACAAGATGGTACCTTACACCTTATCTGTTGGCTATGTCATATCCTGATTGCTCCCCCTTCTGCTGTAGTGCAGCCTCTCTCAAACTTTTCAACGCAGGGGAACCCTTGACATAACTTTCCGGTCTCAGGTAACCCCTGCTAAAAAGGACTTTAGCTACAATTCATGATACATTAGTGATAGTCAGAGGTAAGAATGCTCCTTACACGTGTGGTCATTGGAAAGAATTACCCCCTTACAGATAGCTAAAAGATCAATGGTGTCAGTGGAAACTTACCTGAGAGGCAAAAATTACTCATTGCTCAAGGAACCCCTGGCAACCTCTGGAGGAACCCTAGGGTTCCACAGAACCCTGGTTGAGAAACCCTGCTGTAGTGGATGTGGCTCGACGGGTAACTGGTTTCACATATTGTGGTCTCGTAGGAGTATTTGCAGTTTCTGGAGGAAAATATTCCAAAGTTTGTCAGATATCTCAGGCATTCTTCCTACCATCACAAGAAACTGGAAAAAAAGGGCTAGCTCCTAATCTGTCAGAAGCTATGCATACTACAACATACCAACAATACTCATATGAAAGATTACTTGCTGTACAATCTGACACATTGCCTGCCTTTGAGAATATAATGGTATAATTGGTATTAAGCCTGATTTATGCCTATTAATATTGCACTTGATAGGTCTCCTCTTTACGACTGTAATTACATCCCAGACTATCTTGTACATAATGCTACCTTAGCTATTTTTTTTGCTTGAGTAATACCTTGTACTATTGCTTTATTGCCTTAGGATAGAACATGGAGAAAAGAACACATATGTCATAATGACTCGCTGTATTGTATAATGTACATCAGATGTAATTAATGTCATAGCATAGTTATGGTGGCTATGTCCACATTTATCTATGTGCAGATTCTTGTATTGGCTAACAAAAAAAAAATTAAACACTATTGAGAAGAAAAAAAAATAATAAGCAGGTTTCCATAAACTCCAGCTCATACTGATGAGAGGGAACCTGTGCTTCAGTGAAAAGCAAACATCCTACAAGGGTTGATTGAGGAGGTTTGTTTTGCACCCTACAGAGAAGCACCCCATACATTTACTTCTTTGAATTCTGTGACACATAGTTACATAGTTAATCAGGTTGAAAAAAGTCCATCCAGTTCAACCAACCGAGGAAAAAAAAAAGCACACAAAAAACACACACACACTACACACTATCCATTATTCACGGTTGATCCAGAGGAAGGCAAAACACCCCCAGTAAAGTGCTCCAGTGGGGGGAAAAAATTCCTTCCTGATTCCCCGAGAGGCTTTCACTATGCGTGCCTTCTGAACTACATAGGTGCTGAGATGAGGAGTTTCAGGAGGTGAAGTCAGCACAGGAATCCTGGTTTGCAGGCGGTGAGGTACCATGGGATAGGTTGTCCTTAAAAATCGAAAGTAAATAGCAGAGAAGAAGCTGCAAAGTATGCAGGAATCTGGCAAGTTGTTGAGATAAATGGCCAGCAAACAGACAGAACACACAAATTGAAAGGAGATTTACCAAGTACTGGATTGTCAATTACAGCCATTGTTTGTATTGCTTAACAATGATTATGTTAAAAAGTGAAAGGGTACACTGTGACCATAGATCTCCTTTATATGAACCTCTTCACTAGTTCACTTGAAACCTAACCCAATCTTCCCTTCACTCCAAATAGTAAATGTGGGCCAAGGTGGCCCAACCAACTATTTAAAGTGAAAGGAAAGATGGAATTAGGCTTTACATTGGGATTAGATGGAATATAGGCCTCAAATCCAATATGGTTGATGGTGGAACAAATAACAAGGTCAGTTTTATTGGCAAGCCTGCAGAAGATATTACTGTCTTTGGTGTAATATAACTTGTTCTGCCCAAGAACTACATGATCTCAGAAGATGGTGTGAGCAGCAAATAAACAGTGCCAATATACTTTATGAGAATGCAGTTCCACTGTTCTACCTCCTCTGCTTGCTGGCACTATTCTCTACTCATTTCTTTCCATGGATGGTATAGCTCACAGGAACATCTCTACTCCACATTCATAACAGGAGCTTGCTCTACCTCCTCATATGCCACTCAGGAGTTTTACAGCCAGCCATACCTTGCCGAGGTTGCCATTCTGTCAAGTCTGAAACCATTATGATGTTCTCTTCTTTAGCACACAAGGGACTTTACCTCCCTGATTTTGTGACATCTAAAGGGTGTTTCATGGATCATTCTCAACTCCTCCTTGACTTGCCCCAGCCTTTGATTGGAAAATGAAAGCAGAGGCTGCTCAGTGATGAGCTCATCTCCCTATCATTTTGCTTTTTCCTCCTATTAGCATGCTTCTTGTCAGCACATGAACTGGCTGTCCCCTTGCAATTGGCTGGTGCCAATCTAAATGCAGGTACATACAATACAACATTTAACCCCTCACCTACAGGGCACTTATACCTCTTCCTGCCCAGGTAAATTTTCAGCTTTCAGCGCTGTGGCACTTTGAATGACAATTGCGTGGTCATGCAACACTGTATCCATATGAAATTTTTATCATTTTTTTGAGACAGATAGAGATTTCTTTTGGTGGTATATATTCACCTCTGTGTTTTTTTATTTTTTGCTAAACAACCCAAAAGCCACTGAAAATTTTGAAAAAAACGTTTTTTTCTTAGTTTTTGTTAAAAATTTGTAAATAAAGGATTTTTCTCCTTCACTGATGTGCGCTAATGAGGCTGCAGTGATGGGCACTGATAGGCTGCACTGATGGACACTGATAGGTGGCCCTGATGGGCACTGATGAGGAGGCACTGGTAGGTGGCACTGATGGGCATTGACAGGCATCACTGATGGGCACTGAAAGGCAGCACTCAAATGGCACTGATAGGTGGCACCGATAGGTGGCATTGATAGGCAGCACTGACTGGCACTGTTAGGTGGCACTGACTGGCACTGATATGCACACTGACTGGCTCTGATTGGTGGCACTGATAGGTAGCACTGACTGGCATTGATAGGTGGCACTGATCAGTAATACTGAAAGGCAGCTCAGATGGGCACTGATATGTGGCATTGATGTGCACTGGTAGGAATTGATATGTGGCATAGATGTGGCTCTGATGGGCACTGGCAGGTGGCATTGATGAGCACTGACAGCTGGCACTGATGGACGCTGACAGGTGGCACTGCTGGGGCTGATCATCAGTGCCCTGATGATCGGTGTAGGTGTCCCCTCTGTGTAAAGCCGATTACCGGCTTACCGATTGACAGCTCGCGAGGAGAGAAATGCCGATAACCGGCATTTCCCTATGTACATGTGATCAGCTGTGATTGGACATAGCTGATCACATGACCGAGCCAACATCTTCGGCTCTTTCCTTTGATCGGTGATCCGCCGTGTCCGAGGGACACAGCGCACCACCGATCACCACGCTGTGCGCTACCAGAGTTGCGCATGCACGGTTAGAATGGGAGGTCTTCAAATGACGTCCTCCCAGAACGAGAGAACCGCCTTTCACCTGTCATTACCTTATATGGCAGGCGGGAGGCGGTTAAAAATACATTTAATGATGTATAAATTGTAGAGGTTATGAAAAATGTCCCTCCCCAAACAGGATATTGTGCTACACCTGTACCTTCGTTAAGTGGAAGAGAGGTTGATAATAAAGTTGGCAGTGCCGCTACCCAGGACAGGGCCTGAACAAAGGGGATTCCCATCCCAGGAAATAACTAGTAATATAATTTAAAGTGGAGGCAGAAAAACTAGTGCAACCAGCATATAACATTAATCAGAAGTATATAGATGCACACCAGTGTGGAAATAGTACAGGCTTTTATAAGAAAAGATTAACCACTTTCATCCACCCTATAGCAGTTTTACTGCTACAGGGCAGCATTCCTGTGCAAAATCACATAAATATATGTGATTTTGCACTTCCGCCACATGGGGGCATGTGCGCACCGCCGTGGAAATCTTCTGTCACATCACAAATTGATCTACAAGTCCCTGAGAGCAGTCGGTCAGGGAAGAAGAACAGGGCTGTGGCTATGTTTACATAGCCATAGCTTTGTTGTGACAGGAGGGAGCCATGAATCGTCTCTCTCCACAGAGCTGAGAACACGATCCATCACTTCCCCTAGTAAAAACTCCACCTAGTGTACACCAAGCGCATAACTAGGCACACACCTAACCCTTTGATCACACTAGATGTTAACCCCTTCCCAATCAGTGTCATTAGTACAGTATCAGTGCATATTTTTAGCACTGATCACTGTATTAGTGACACTGGTTCCCACAAAGTGTAGCGGGACATGTCTAACTGACAACTGACAAGTCGCTGATCACCGCCATTACTAGCATAAAAAGAAAAAAAAAAAAAAGATTCCTGTATGTGTACCATAGTTTGTAGATGCTATAAATTTTTCGCAAACTAATCAATGTACAATTATTGGGATTTTTTTTTACCAACAATATGTAGCAGAATAGATTTTGGCCTAAATATATGAAGAAACTTGATTTTTAACATTTTTTTTGCCATATGTTATTTATAGCAGAAAATAAATTATATATATATTTTTAAAATTGTAAATTTTTTTTTTGTTTATAGTGCAAAAAGTAAAAACCGCAGAGGTGATCAAATACCACCAAAAGAAAGCTCTATTTGTGGGAAAAAAGGACATACATTTCATTGCGCCGTATCGCAAAAAATAGTCTGGTCAGGAAGGGGGGGGGGGGGTAAATCTTCTGGAGGGCAAGTGGTTAATAATAGTACATACACGCAATGTACAAACCGGTGTTATCAAACAAAGGGTCCAACAAGAGTCCTTGTGCATTGTGCACATATACTGGGGTATATATAGTTATTAATAAAGATACCTCCAGGTGAATGTTGCAGGAAGGATCAGTTACAGGGGCCCCTGAAGATGACCAAGTTGTAGAGCTTATCTTGGTGAAGACATGAAGACAATATCTGCAATTATGCGGAGATCCTGTTGTCCAACTTGCAAGGAATGGAGATTCTCACTGGCAGGAGCTGTGGTGTGGCATTGGAACTCAGAGTCAGCCTACTACTCTACTAATAACAACAGGACAGAGATAAATCTGTCATAAAGATTTAGATATACAGTGAAGAAGCTATGGTCAGCTGTGGCTAAACTATTAGAACACAAGGATACTTGCCTAATAGACTCTGCATCTGGTTTGGGTGAAAATACAGCAGAAGCCCCATGTGACTCAGTTCTCTGTCTATCTTTCCACCTCTTCCTTCTGGGGCTTCTAAAGTCAGCCTCCAGAGACAGGAAGTGATGTACATATGTAATCTCTGTGAACATCAAGCAACAAGGCCATTTACAAGCAGTATAGGGCAGCAGGTCCTTAGATGTGGTGGATACATTAGTTTACTATTTAAAATCTTTTTTTTTAAACTTGTGATCCTACCAGTAACCTGTCCTGGGGTGCAGGGGCATATTTATTCAAGTAAGTTGGTGCAGCGCTAAATAGTAATACACTTTAATATACACGATATCATGCTATTTCAAACATATGTGGATACGTGGTATTACCGTTAAGGTGATTATTAGTGATATAATTAGTTCAATATGATTGTGTGTATCATGAAGAGATCACAATTCCAGGTGTGTGTGACCGGGAGTGACAACAGGTGCAAACCAAACGAATGGATGAAAAACGCATGATGTGCGTTTAAAATGCACAATATTTAATGCTGCGTCACCAGGCCATGGATAGGTCATCAGGTCTCGGGTCAGGATACCATACGAATCACCAGGGGCATGTTTGCCTAGGGCAACATTTTTCAGGGGGCAGCTGATTTTTGTGTTGCCTAGGGCAGTGCAAAAACAAAATACACCACTCCCAGGATGTCAATATTCACTAGCCAAACTGTGTCTATGGAAAAGCAGTGTGGTCACCCTAGCCTATGCTCCTTGTTTGGATTACAACCACCTGTCCCTCTCATCTCATTATATAAGATGTGCCATTTAAAAAGATAGCTTGGAAAGCTGAAAACATTGTTTGAGATTTAACTTACAGAGGTTCCGACCATTCTTTACTGTATCCAAAGCAAAACATGTATTTTTATATTAAGATCCTTCTCCTAATACAGAGGCTTAGTAAAATACTACCGCACTGTTGTGGTGATACATTTGGGAAGACAAACAAAATCCTGGTTTTAACTTTCCAAACATCCTTTTTCTATTTCAGATTTCATCATGTCAGATCCTGTGGGTGAAGGTGTACCTCATACCTATGAGGCTATAAGGATCAACACTCCTTCATTCCCATCTGCAGTCCCATCCACAGTCCCATACGCAGTCCCAGTGTTGAATATGCCTGCAGCAGCTTTTTTGCAGAGCGTCGGTCCTCCGCCCCCCATATACTACATCCCTCCTACAACCCAGACAAGTAGTGTCCCCACTGTGGTACCACAATGGCATCTCGCCACTATCATACCCCAAAATACGGACCCATCTTTACCATTTTTCCAAACATTTCTGAAGGGTAAACCAAAGGCTCTGGGAGTAAGTATTAAAGGTAACCATGCATGGACAGTTTAGTCATACCACAAGCTCAGGAAATTATGAGAACTTCATCTAAAAGCATACATGTCCTTTTGCAATAGACAATATGATGTATAGGGAGAGAGTGGAAATAGAGATACAGGTAGATTTTTGGAGATACAGGACCCTGTGCTGACACACAGTGCACCTGTATCTCAGTTGACTTGACAGTACCCCCAACAGGTGTCTCACTGTCAGTCAGAAGCTGCCCATACCCAATACATAGATGGGGAAAGTACTTCCCCACTCACTGAGTGTGAGGTCAGTCTGCTTACTAAGAGGAAGGAGGACAATGGGGGGGGGGGGGGCATACGATCCCAGGAGCATGGAAAAAAACATAAAAATAAAAGTAAATAAAAACTGTGTTACAAAAGTAATAGAGGTTACTTTTAAAATGCCTTTTTAAAATAAATTGGCTTGTGTAGCATTGTGTTCACAAATACACTATATTGTCAAAAGTATTGGTCGGCCTGCCTTTCCACCACATGAACTTCAATGGAATCCCAGTCTTAGTCCGTAGGGTTCAATATTGAGTTGGCCTGCCCCTTGTTGCTATAACAGCTTCAACTCTTCTGGGAAGGCCGTCCACAAGGTTTAGGAGGGTGTCTATGGGAAGGTTGGACCATTCTTCCAGAAGTGCATTTGAGAGGTCAGGCACTGATGTCGGACGAGAAGGCCTGGCTCTCTACTCTCTCTAATTCATCTAATGCTCTAATTCATCCCAAAGGTGTTCTATGGGGTTGAGGTCAGGACTCTGTGCAGGCCAGTCAAGTTCCTCTACCCCAAACTGGCTCCTCCATGTCTTTATGGACCTCGCTTTGTGTACTGGTGCGCAGTCATGTTGGAACAGGAAGGGGCCATCCCCAAACTCTTCCCACAAAGGGAAGCATGAAATTGTCCAAAATATCTTGGTATGCTGACGCTTTAAGAGTTCCCTTAACTGGAACTAGGGGGCTAAGCCCAACCCCTGAAAAACAATCCCACACCATAATCCCTCCTCCACCAAACTTTACACTTGGCACAATGCAGTCAGGCAAGTACGGTTCTCCTAGCAGCTGCCAAACCCAGACACATCCATCGGAATGCCAGACAGAGAAGCGTGATTGGTCACTCCAGAGAACACGTCTCCACTGCTCTAGAGTCCAATGGTGGTGTGCTTTACACCACTGCATCTGATGTTTTGTATTGCACTTGGTGATGTAAGGCTTGGATGCAGCTGCTCGGCCATGGAAACCCATTCCATGAAGCTCTCTATGCACGGTTGTTGTGCTAATCTGAAGGCCACATGAAGTTCGGAGGTCTTTAGCTATTGACTCTGCAGACAGTTGGTGACTTCTGTGCATTGTGAGCTTCAGCATGCGCTGACCCCGCTCTGTCACGTGACGTGGCCTACCACTTGGTGGCTGAGTTGCTGTTGTTCCCAGTTGCTTCCACTTTGTTATAATCCCACTAACAGTTGAGCGTGGAATATTTAGTAGCCAGGAAATGTCACGGATGGACTTATTGCACAGGTGGCAACCTATCATGGTACCACGCTTGGAGTCACTGAGCTCCTGAGAGCGACCCTTTGTTTCACAAATGTTTGTAGAAGCAGTCTGCATGTCTAGGGGCTTGATTTTATACACCTGTGGCCATGGAGGGGATTGGAACACCTGAATCCAATGATTTGGAGGACTGGACCAATACGTTTGGCAATATAGTGTACTTTAAGCATCAAAAAATGCCCCAAAGATGCTGCAAGCAGTTTTTACACCACACTGCAAGTGCAATGCCTCAGTGTGAAAACATACATAAATATACATTCACATACATAGGGAAGCATTTTTCTTGAGCTTTTCAGACGTGCTTTTTAACTCACAAATGCTTCAAAAACCCCTCAGTGTGAACGTAGCCTTATAGTTGCTTATAGTTGCTAAAGCTGATTACACTTAGGAGTGGGGCAAATGGTTTTAGCAAACTAAAAAAAAAAATGTTTCAGTTTTTTGCTTCAGTTGAGTTCATAGTGTTTTACCCACTTTTTGTCTATGTGTGTTTTCCATGTAATCCATAATTCAGCACAACAAATATATTTTCTTTAAGGGCGTGAACTATGCATTGAAAACCATGTAACCTACTTTCTATGCCTTTTGGATGCAGAAAAATGTACTGGAATGCATGTAGTGTTAACTGGCCCCTAAAGCAGGGAATATTCTGACTCCAGTTCTAATATTGACTGATCCCTTCCTGAGTCTTCTATGCCTGGCCGGAATATAGCAGAGATAATCAAATAGATGAACTCACCAAACATCCACCAATATCTTCATTGTATGCAAAAGGTTCAGACAAACAATGTGATTTAGTAGATGTCGACACTGAAGTGTTTAAAATGGTCACAATGAATATTTTCTTTCCCTAGCCTCAATGTGTGCCTTGCAGGAACAGTACAGGAGCAATTACAGAAAATTACATGTTGTTAAAACAATGACCACAAAGTGGCAGGATCAGGGCGGACTGACAACTCATGGGGCCCCCGGGCAATAGGGGATCATGGGGCCCCTGTCTCCTCACCCACACTCAAACCACACCCGAAAAATCCTATGAAAGTATCAGGGGCGTCTCATGGGGTCACTTACTGACCCCGGGCCTTCTGGCAGTGCCCAAGTTTCTGAATGGTCAGTCCGCCCCTGGGCAGGATAAACATTAACAATTAACCACTTCCCCTCCAGAAGGTTTTTTTCCCCCTTCATGACCAGGCTATTTTTTGCTATTCAGCACTGAGCTACTTTAACTGGCAATTGTGAGGTCATGCAACACGGTACACAAATTAAATGTATATAATTTTTTTCACGCAAATAGAACTTTCTTTTTTTTTTTTTTTTGCTTTTGATCACCACTGGGTTTTTAATTTTTGCTATATAAATGAAAAAAGCCTGACATTTAAAAAACAAAACAAAACTACTTTGTCTTTGGCAAAAAAAAAAATCCCAGTAAGTGTATATTAATTGGTTTTTGTGAAAGTTATAATGTCTACAACAAATACATTTGAAAATCAATCAATTCTCATGTACTGACAGCCAATCTCATTTCTTGAGGCCCTCATAATGCCAGGACAATGCAAATTCCCCCTAAATGGCCCCTTTTTGGAAATTAGATGGTGTAAAGTATTTAGTAAGATGCATGGCTTTTTTTTTTTAAGTTGTAATTTTTTGTCACAGTTTTTTGGAAAATAAAGAAATTAAATATTTTTTTTCAAAACATTTTTATTTATTTTTTTTACACACCATCACCAGTGCAGTACAGCATCATCATATGACTGGTGCGGTGGTGATCACGGATACTGACCAGTGACAGAATGTTGAAAGAAAAAGTAAATTTCCTATTTCTGTGTCTTTTTAAATTGCAATTCGTGTTTGTGTATAAATTGAGTTTGTTAGCTCTCACGCGGTTGCACTGAGCAGGCTAGATACTGAGCCATGGAAAAAAGAAAATAACTGTCAAAAGACCTGCATAACAAGGTAATGGAACTTTATAAAGATGGAAAATAATATAGACATAATCCTTTTTTGTGGCATTGGATCAGTAAAGGCTTATTTTTGTTCAAGTATCGTCGTATTGTGCTCCCTGATACAACCCAGTCATTTTTGGTGACATACTCCCGAAGTAAAATCATGTCTCAAGGGATGCAGACCCTTACACTTTCCACATTAGAACCCTGAAAGTGGAGCAGCTAATTGATAATTATAAAATCACTCTCATTCATTTTAACATGGCCACAGACAAACAGCTATTTATTCAGAATAGCAAAAGGTAGGAATCTGCTGCAATGTACATAGATCACCCAGAGGGGAATGTTTTTCTCTCAACAAAAGTGGAGGTACTCTTTAACAAGGGAAACAACATAGGCTATATACATACAGTAGATGAAATTACATTGCCATTTAATCACTTTACGAAAGACAGCTACAGCGCGGTTGACCAGTTCTGGGAGGCGCGTCATATGACGTCCTCCCAGAATGTGCCCCCCGGCTGATCACATGGCTAGGTAAAAGGCCAATCACAGTGGCCTTTTACCACATGATCAGCTGTGTGCAATGATCACAGAGTAAAAACAGTTGCTGGTTATCGGCAGCACTTGCCTCACACTGTCACAGAGTGAGGAAAGTACTGCTGATAACTGGCAAAAGAGTAGAGCAGATCAGCACTAATAATCAGGGCACTGATTATCAGTGCCATCCATCAGTGCCACCAATCAGTGCCCAGCAGTACCACCCACCAGTGCCCAGCAATGATGCCCATCAGTGCTGCCTATCAGTGCCAATAGTTGCTGCATATCAGTGCAGCATCATCGGTGCCCATCAGTGCTGCCTATCACTGCCCATCAGTGCTGCCTATCAGTGCCACCCATCAGTGCCCAGCAATGCCACCCATCAGTGCGGCCTATTAGTGCCCATTAATGCTGCCTGTCAGTGCCAAGAATTGCTGCATATCAGTGCATCATCAGCTGTGCCTCCTCATCAATGCCCACCAGTGACGCCTATCAGTGCTGCCTCATCAAGTGAAGGAGAACAATTACCTGTTTGCAAAATGTTATACTAGAAACAAAGAAAAACGTTTTCTCTTCAAATTGATTGTTTTTTTTTCGTTTATAGTGCAAAAAATAAAAATCCCCAGTGGTGATTAAATACCACCAAAAGAAAGCTCTATTTGTGTGAAAAAAATGTCATATGGGTACAGTGTTGCATGACTGCACAATTGTCTTTCAAAGTGCGACAATGCTAAAAGCTGAAAATTGGCCTGGGCAGAAAGAGGGTAAAAGTAGGCAAGTGGTTAACTGGAGGCAGCACAGGACACATTTCTAAATTTTGGAGCTGCCTCATTCTTCCTTCCAGCATTTTAACAGGCAGCGGCAACTATTGAGGAACATGGGAACTACCGCTCAGTGCTGCCTCCTTTTTGCACCAATTGGAGGAGCAGGGTTTTCTGATCAAGATACGGTTTTTAACCGAAAAAGGGGAAAAAAAAACGGAGCTGCCTCCTTTTTGGTCCAAATGTTTCAACTGGCAGGAAACAACTGACTCCCGACTCTCAAGTCGAAGAGTCAGATTCAGAGAAAATTGAGTAGGAGAAGGCTTAGACCCTCTGTCAGTTTTTTTCTTACTAATAGAAGCTAAAACACCTTTAATGAATAAATATAACAACACTAAACACAGAATTTAGTACCTTGATCAAGGACCTGGCCACAGCTGAAGTTGCTGGACAAATGTCCAATAGGCCTGAGGCACAAAGAGACATTATGGTTGGGGAGCAAAGTTCTAGATGACGTTGAACATCATTCTGCCAGGAAATGAGGTAGACTCTATCTGACTTTCTGCAGCTTCTAATGCACACGGTGATGATTTAACAATGTGTAGTGAAATCAATTTAAGTACAGAAGAGGAGCCTCAATGACTATGCTAGACAATGTACCTGTTGTTGTTTCCTCTCATGAGATTTCTGGTATAGTTTTCACTTTCTTCCACTAAATATCCCCATGTATCCTTAGTTCACTAATTGGAATCAGTTCAGGAGAAGTACTTCCCTTTTGTTCTGTCTTCTAAAGAAGATGTCAGGCCTGGCGCCAGTGTATTCTTTGCCATGGATTCTGAGTCCCAACTTGGAGGAGCCTGTGTCTGATTGGACACAGGGGTCTCTTGAGATTTAGGTTGATTTTGGTATCCTCCTCTGTCCTCCCCCTTTTTTTTAGTGTTAGTTGGTTTAGTTCCCTCCCCAAATCTTCTATGTTCCCTCAGTCAGTGTTAGTACCTTGCAGAGACTGGGCTTAGGAAAGTCATTGTCTTCCTACACTTCAAAAAACTGGAAATACATCCTGTGTACTACAATTTGCTGAAGTAAAATTGTGTTGGATTCAAATTCTGTATGTTATTGAAGAGTTTAGCTGCCTGTGGATAGTGCCAAGTCAGTAGGTGACAGCAGGTCTGGACAGACTAGGTCTAAAGAGGTTTATCAATGCATAAAGTGGCATTTCAATAAGAACAATTCGAGACTGAAAAACCTGTCAAGGTTACTTGAGAGAAATTTAAAGTTTTTGTTAATTGACAACACAAGGCCAGAATACACCAGAGATGTGCTAGAGATTGGTTTCTGTACAAGGTGAAAAGGAATAGGCCAACACTGGGCTAGATATAATGCTGTACAGGGATCCTACCAAATGCCACATCAGATTCAAATTATTCTCTTTTAGTATGACCCGAAAAAAATTAAAAAAGTTCTCTGAGGAACTTGAACTTGCCTACAAAGAATTCCCATCTGGGTTCAATCATCAACCAAACAAATCTATTCATTTATCTCTGGTGGAACATGCAACATCAATGGCACTTAGCAAAGTATTGTTCAAAGCTGCATCAAAACTAATTAAGCCTCGTTCTTTTCCCCTTCAGATTGTGGTCCTTGTGGCAGCCATCCTGGAGATTGGTCTTGGCATTGCATTGACTGTCACTCGCTTTACTATCACGCTTCCAAGTGGCATTCCTTTTTGGGGCCCTGTGTTTGTAAGTAACGTTACAATTTGCTGTTTGTAATGTGTAATAACTTGGTGCACCGGCCTGCAGGACTACTTATTGGCCAATCATAGATCAATGTTCACCACTGTAGCTGGGTAGGTTTAAATCAATGTAAGATGTTGTTGACCATTGCCATTCGATCATCGGGACAGGAAATTGCATTTAAATCTTCCTCAATAAGACAGAATAGCCAGAAAAAGTTTTATCTCTTTCCTATGCTATCCAAAAAGAAAGTTTTCCTGGAGTTCCACTTAAGAAGGTCATAAGTGAAAAATTTGCCATTTATGCACAAGTGCTTCAACAGATTAAGCCCTTGTTGTGTGATGAATGCCAATATACAGGCTAAGCCTTCCAACATGGATTGGTTTTGTCTCTAACAGTTGGATATCTGTGTGTTTCAGGACAGAGCTATTGACAAAACTTTGAACAATTGGTGGGTTGGCAGCTGGTGCACAATGACTGCAGTATATAGGAGGGCCTAGAGCATCCTTTCCCAACATTTTAACCCCTGAGGAACCCTTTAATAATTTTCAGATCTTGTGGAACCCTTGCTCAAAACATTTATGTCCCTTATACTGGTGACCAAGCCTCCCTTACAGATACAGCCAACTTCCGCCTGGCAGTACTAGGGTTGTCAGTTCAAATCCCAACCACGGAACCACCTGCCTGGAGTTTGCATGTTCTCCCTGTGCCTGCGTGGGTTTCCTCTGGGTACTCCGGATGCCTCCCACACTCCAAAGACATGCTGGTAGGTTAATTGGCTCCTGTCTAAATTGTCCCTAGTATGTGTATATATGAATGTACGTTAGGGACTTTAGATTGTACGCCCCTTGAGGGTTAGGGACTGATGTGAATGTACAATATATATGTAAAGCGCTGTGTAAATTGACGGAGCTATATAAGTACCTGAAATAAATAATAAATAAAAATGATTGGTGTCATACTACTGATTCTGCCAAGTGGTTTTGGCCCCCGGAACTAAGCACACACCAACAGATGGGAGGTCAGTTTGCTCAAAGAACCAAAAATTTCTTGAGTAACCCTAGGGTTTCACCAAACACTGGTTGAAAATGGCTGGACTAATGAGTTTATTTCAAGGGTAAGTTTAGGTTAGGGGATTTATACTCTGATATAGGGTTTTACTGATTTAAGGCAAAGTGATGAATACTTTTTAAAGCCCACCTCTTCTATTACCAATACTTACCATTCCTGTTGGATCTATAGGTAGGTAGGACTGTGTAGGCTCATTGTAGACATGTGCATTTAATTTAGTTACGAATCAAAAGTCGGACAACATTTTCATTATTCGGATATTTGCTTGTATCCGAATTTCTGAATCACAATAGTAAACAAATTTCAAAGAGTCCAAAATCAATTATAACAAAATGAATTATCTGAATTCGAATAGAATGGAAAAGAATAGAACAGAATAGAATAGAAAGAATACAGCCATCTTCCAAAATGTGAATTTTAAATAGAATAGATTTTTTTTTTTATGTTTAAACTGGATGGACTTTTGTCTTTTTTCAGCCAGACTAATTATGTAACTATGTAAGAATATAATAAAATAGAAAGAATATAGCCATCTTCCAAAATTTCAATTTCAAATAGATTAGAATAGAAAAAAGAAAAAATATAGAAAGAATCAATTAAAAAATAGTGAATATACAAAACAAATTACAGAAATGGATCAAACATAATGAATATGACAAAACAAAATTATTAACTTAATGAACGAATCCGGAACTAAACATATTTTTCCTCTGTGCTCATCTCTAGCTCATTGTCAGCCTTTGTTGGAGATTGCATAGGGTTCAGGACCTTTTCCATGTTCTCATGAAACAAAGTCGGGGAATGGCATTTGACAGGTGAGGTGCGAGGAACTACATCACAGGAGGAATAGGAGAGAGTCACATGCCAACCCATACCCCTGGGGAATGAGGCAGTGGGGGAGTACATGGAAGACAAACATCTAAGAAGGCCCAAATGGGCAAAATGTCATAGATACTTTAAAGTTGGGGTCTGCTTTACCAGGGTTATATAAATAATGAAAGTTTGTTTTCAGTTTTTTTCTATAGTTTAGGATAGAGCGGAGAGGTATCAGAACACCTGTCAGGTTCCTCCTGCTGTATGTTTCCGCATTAAGGAAATTCCCTTACCCTCTCCTGAGAATAGGAGATTAAGGGGGAAATATGGCCAACATGTATAAATACATAGGTGGCCCATTTAGTGAACTTTGTAATGAACTGAAGGTGAATATCTCAACACTAAGAAAAAGGGGGCAGTCTTTACGTCTGGAGGAAAAGAGATTCAGCTTCCAAATATGGATAGGCCTCTTCACAGTAAGAGATGTGTGAAAATGTGGAATAGTCTACCTCAAAAACTAGTTGTGGCCAGCTCAGTAGAATGTTTTATAAAATATCTGGATGCTTTCCTAAATGTACTAAAAAAGTGTCCATTTACATCAGGCTACCATTGATCTGTCATGTTTGCATCTGGAAAAATGGAAAAGGACAGCGTCTTTTTCAATTTTTTTCCAGACCTGGATGGACTCGGAGGTAGGAGGGTGTAAATGGACATCGATTTCTTTGAGGAAACATTTCCTAATTCCAAATCTTAGATGGCACTATGGTATCATACATGGCATGTATATCAAAAGGCCATGCTGTTGCTTATCCTTATGTAGAGCTACTCTCGTGGGAGCTTCAGGAATATTGTCCAGGTTTTCCCCACATAGGCCCATTCACATGTTTCTTCAATGACCAGTCTAAGGGAGTTGTTTTTGTCATTTTTATTTTTGGAGAATCTAAATAGGGTTGAGAGAATTAGGTGGGATACTCCAAAAATACATACAGTTGAGGACTTTAGGTATTCTTTGGTATAAGCTATGATGAAGCCTGTGCTTGAAGCAAACAGTAGACTTCAGCTTTAAGACAGCAGTAGTAGTAGCAGACTAAAGCTACCCTTCAGGAAGGAAATTAAGAGGACAAAACTCTTTGGAAAACACCAGCCAGTGTCCCCTTTAGACCCACAGCTGACTCCCTAGCACCAGAGGGGTTTTAGCAGCAAAAAGTCTCTAAGATACTTTCATAAGGAATCTGTGACAGACCTAACCAGGACGAGGCTTTCGGAAGGGAATAGAGGCTCACCTTCTACCCACTGATTATGGCCCATGGAGAGAGCAGTCCATTCTCTAATAATGGACAATAATGTGATGAACTCTGAGAGCGGGGCTTGAATTCATTATCTGTGTAAAGACAATAAAGCTTTCCTTCTGGAGTGGATGGAAAGGTGTAATATTAATCTTGTACAGGTTAATGGCCCTCCTGCAGACTGGGTTGGAGAAGCTGCTCAGCTTGGGACAGAAATATTTATCTACAATCTCCCTCAGGAAATCTTTTTCAGACGAGTTTTGTCTTATGAGGGACAGATTATACCAGTGCAAGCAAACACCCTGAAAGTGTGTAATGTACTTTATGGGGTGGGGCCCTGGCCTGTCTGGGTGCTTGGCTGTTAATTAGCTGTTAATTAGGTCACTGTTAGCTGTACTGTTTACCTTTTGCACTGTTTAGGATAATATGATCAAGCTCTTATCTAATCAGTGTGTGATGTTTATCTCAATATGTAATATTTGTTTTCATTGTTCATGTGGGGACTGCCCCTATTTCTAAAGTATATAAAAAATCTGTATCTCTGTTGAATAAAGAGTTCCAGTTTTGCACCTAAGCTAGTGTCACCTAGTCTTGGGTGAGATGTCCAGCTTTAATACCTTGGTCCTGTGTCCCAGCAGCTAGGAAGCAGTTCTCTGGTGAAATCACCAAATTGGGTGACAGTTGCCTGGGAGAGCAGCATGCCCCCTCCTGGCTGGTCCAATCCTATACAGGAAAGACCAAGAACTCAGTGTGTTCACTGAATATATACAGTTACCCAGCATGCCATTAGAGCCTCTCTCTCTGGGATAGGTTGGGACTGTATCAATATTCATGCTGCCCAGGGGCGGACTGACCATTTGGAAACTCGGGCACTGCCCGAGGGCCCGGGGTCAGTAGGGAGCCCCATGAGATGCCCCTGGTACCTTTTTCATAGGCTTTTTTGAGTTTGGGCAAGGACACAGGGGCCCCATGATCCCCTATTACCCGGGGGCCCCATGAGTTGTTGGTCTGCCCCTGATCTTCCACCTGCATAGCTCCACACCTATTATCCAGAAGCTTCTCAAGCTTTCTGAATGCAGAGGGAGCAATCAGCCTGGTACCAGCTGAACACATAGAGCAGACCTAACTAGAACACAGCAACACTAATTACAGAGTGCAAGTTTTGCTTTTACCGAACAACAATTACAACTATGTGGTCTATCAAAATACAAACTAATCTATCTAAACCTAGCACCTATCTAGGAGGATGCTATACTTCTTGCCAAAAGTATTGAGATGCTTGCCTTTACATGCACATGAACTTTAATGGCCTCCCAGTCTTAGTCCGTAGCGTTCAATATTGAATTGACCCACCCTTTGCAGCTATAACAGCTTCAACTCTTCTGGGAAGGCTGTCTGCAAGGTCTAGGAGTGTGTGTATGGGAATGTTTGACCATTCTTCCAAAAGCTCATTTGTGGGGTCAGGCACTCATGTCAGATGAGAAGGCTTGGCTCCCAGTCTCCACTCTAATTCATCCCAAAGATGTTCTAATCAGGTTGAGGTCAGGACTCTGTGCAGAGCAGTCAAGTTCTTCCAAACCAAAATCGCTCATCCACGTCTTTATGGACCTTGCTTGGTGCACAGTCATGTTTGAACAGGAATGGGCCATCCAAAAACTGTTCCCACAAAGTTGAGAGCATTAAATTGTTCAAAACGTCTTGGTATGCTGATCGCTTAAGAGTTATCTTTACTGGAAATAAGAGGCCAAGCCCAACCCCTGAAAAACAACCCCACACCATAATCCCCCCTCCACCAAACTTTGCACTTGACACAATGCAGTCAGGCAAGTCCTCTTCTCCTGACAACCACCAAACCCAGACAAGTCCATTGGATTGCCAGACAGAGAAGCGTGATTCGTCACTCCAGAGAACAAATCTCCACTGGCGGCATGCTTTACACCACGGCATCCAACACTTTGGATTGCACTTGGTGATATAAGGCTTGGATGCAGCTGCTCGGCCATGGAAACCCATTCTATGAAGATCTCTACACATTGTTGTTGTGCTCATCTGAAGGTCACACAAAGTTTGGAGGTCTTTAGCTATTGACTCTGCACACAGTTGGCAACTTCTGCGCACTGTGCGGTTCAGCATGCGCTGATCCCTCTCCGTCTTTTTACGTGGCTTACCACTTGGTGGTTGAGTTGTTTTTCCAGTTGCTTCCACTTTGTTATAATACCACTAGCAGTTGACCATGGAATATTTAGTAGTAAGGAAATGTCCCTGATGGACTTATTGCACAGGTGACAACCTATCACGGTACCACAGTTGAATTCACTGAGCTCATGAGAGCAACTCATTCTTTCACAAATGGTTGTAGAAGCAGTCTGCATGCGAAGGGGCTTGATTTTATATACCCGTGGTCATGGAGGTGATTGGAACACCTGAATCCAATGATTTGGAAGGTTGGCCCAATACTTTAGGCAATATAGTGTAGCTTGGGCCCAGTGCTGGGGAAAAGCTCCTCTAAAAACAATGGAAATAGCTACAAAATGTAAAAATTGCCTGACCAATCGTTTAAATTTTTCAATATACCACAATAGTATCTATTTCTCAATTAGAAGACAGTGAAACTAGTCACATAAAGCCATTGTTCCAATGGAATTTTTTTGAAAGATATTCCTACAAAAAACTGATGATGTTTACTCCTGAAAGACAACAGATGTATTTTAAGTCCAAAAAAAAAAAAAATTACAATCTTGATATAAAATATATATTTATACTGATGAAACAAATGATCTAATGGGGAATTTGTGGCATGAGTTATGAGTTATGTAATAGCTAACAAAGTTTACACCAAAAGAGAAGAATTATAGAAGCCAAAAGCAATTTCAAGTGTCTTGAAAAAGTATTTCTATCCCTTAAAAATGTTCCACATGTTGTCATGTTACAACCAAAAACATTTTATGTGATAGATCAACACAAAGCGGCACATAATTGTGAAGTGCAAGGAAAATGATAAATGGTTTTCAACATTTTTTACAAATAAATATCTGAAAAGTAGTGGTGCACCGAAATGGAAATTCTGGTGTCGAAACCGAAACATCAAGATGCACTTTGCCGAAAACCGAAACCAAAATGAACAGTTTTTAAAAATGTATATATTTTTCAAACTTAACTTTTGTGGAAAGAAATGCAGTTTGATTTAAAAAAACAAAAACAAAACCATATGTACCCCAATTTTTTGTAAAATATGAAAGATGATGTTACGCTGAGTAAATAGATATCAAACATGTCATGCTTTAAATCTCCATATGCTCATGGAATGGCGCTCAAACTTTGGTACTTAAAAATTTCCATGGGTGACACTTTAAACATTTCTACAGATAATTCAGTTTAAAGTCACAGAGGAGATGTAGTGCTAGAATTATTGCTCTTGCTCATATTCGTGGTGATACCTCACATGTGTGGTTTGAACATCATTTACATATGTGGGCGTGGCCTACGTATGCATTCACCATTACGCGAGAGCATGGTAGAGGGTGAAGGCACTGTAAAAACTTTTTAAAAATTTATTTATTTATTACACTGTTCCTTAAAATTTGTTTCTAAAAATTTGATTTTTATTTAGATACAACTTGCTAGTACTGGTTTGGACCCCCTTTTTGCCTTCAGAACTGTCTTAATTATTTATGGCATGGATTCAACAAGGTGTTGGAAACATTCCTCGGAGATTTTTGTCTATATTGAAATGATAGGATCACGCAGTTGCTGCAGATTTAACGGCTGCACATCCATGATGTGAATCTCTCGTTCCACCACATCAGAATGGTGCTCTATTGCACTGAGATCTGGTGACTGTGGAGGCCATTGGAGTACAGTGATCTTATTGTCATGTTCAAGAAACCAGTTTGAAATGATTTGAGCTTTGTGACATGGTGCATTGGAAGTAGCCATCAGAAGATGGGCACACTGGCACCCGGTGTTGTCTTCTTCTGCTGTAGCCCATCTGCTTCAAGGTTCGACATGTTGTGCATTCAGAAATGGTATTCTGCATACCTTGGTTGTAACAAGTGGTTGTGTTACTGTTGCCTTTCTATCATCATGAACCAGTCTGCCCATTTTCCTCTGACATCAACAAGGCATTTTTATTCACACAACTGCTGCTCACTCGATATTTTCTCTATTTTGGACCATTCTCTGTAAACCCTAGAGATGGTTGTGCGTGAAAAATCCAGTAGATCAGCAGTTTTTGAAATACTCAGATCAGCCCTCCTGGCACCAACAACCATTCCACGTTCAAAGTCACTTAAATCCCCTTTCTTCCCCATTCTGATACTTAGTTTGAGCTTCAGCAAGTCATCTTCACCACCTCTAGATGCCTAAATGCATTGAGTTGCTGCCATGTGATTGGATGATTAGCAATTTGCAATACCACGCAATTGAACAGATGTACCTAATAACATGGCTGGTGAATGTATATCACAATATACATGCCAGTTCTAGGTATAAAATATTTGAGAAAATGCATTGCACCTTCCTGGGTCCAAAACATTATAAATCCCTGCTACAACCTCCTGAAGGACAGGGCAGTAGGATTGGCAAGAGGCTGAAGTTCTGCCAGAATTCATTTGAAGGCTCTTACTCTGCCCCTAGCAGAGGATCTTATGAGAATGTTTATGAACACTTTGTAGTCTAGTTATAAAACATTAGACAAATGTCAAAAGAACAAAAACAGAATTGTACTGGTGCTATCACAGCCCTATTGGTACATGAGCAGTGAAGGGGTTAACAAAAAAAGATCAGTGAGAACTGCTGGTCCTGCAGCCAGACGTGTCACGAGATGCAGAAAGTAGAACATCCAACGCAGAGGATCAGTAAATGAAGTCCTAGAAGTACGTGTTATAACTGATAGTACTTAGTGCTTATTTAGGGGGTCCCAGAATGAAGGCTACAAGATCACACAGAACATCTGATTTGCCTTGACAAACCTTCACAAAAAAGCTGCACTTTGAAACACGTTGCCTATAACCTCCCCACGCTACCCCACCACCCAGGAGGACTTCTATCTTGACTTCAGCACAACGTGAACATGGAGAACCAGCAGCTTCAGTGATACTCTTCCAGTGCTCTCACTTCCATCAGCTGGAGTTTTGACAGCCCGCTGGCTCATCTTGGCTCTGCTGCAGGCCACATCATACAGGTACTCTGTGCACAGATCTTGTGGACTTCATTCTGTTAAAAGTAGATGTTAAAACTGATAGTACTTGGCACTTACATTTAAGGGTTCACTTACTGGTCCTTTGCTTTTGTGTTCTACCTTCTGCAAGTTGCATGAGTGTCAGGGGAGCTTTTGTGCATGCTGATCGAAATATCAGCATATTTTCTTTAAGAGATGGAGCTGACAATACAGTAATTTCTCTGAAAAAAATATAGTAACATTTTGTTCAGTTTGCGCAGATGCTTCTGATAATTGTATAACTAATGTTTTAGAATAATGTACAGTTGTGTTCTTACTTTTTTTTGTTATTTTATCACAGTACATCATTGCCGGATCTCTGACAATTGCAGCTCAGAGAAGACCCAACATCTGCTTGGTGAGTTCTCCCCCCCTATTTTCTAAGTAGATAGAAAGTGCTATAAGGTGTGCATACATTTTCTCCAAACCTTGGAAACCATTATTATTTGTATTATATACTTGGGCTAGATTGATTTACAGCAGTGTTTCTCAACTCCAGTCCTCATGGACCCCCAACAGGTCATGTTTTCAGGATTTCCATTATTTTGCACAGGTGATTTGATCAGTTTCACTGCCTTAGTAATTACCACAGCTGTTTCATCTGAGGGAACAGCTGTGGTAATTACTAAGGCAGTGAAAACTGATCAAATCACCTGTGCAAAATAATGGAAATCCTGAAAACATGACCTGTTGGGGGTCCATGAGGACTGGAGTTGAGAAACACTGATTTACAGTAAGTATCACAACTCAATGTCAGCCAGCAGCTGCAAAAGCAAAATAAAAAGAAGTTTGAAGATGTTGCAAAGGCAACTAAATCAATCAAGGGGGTGAAAAGATGTTGCAAAGGCAACTAAATCAATCAGGGGGTGAAAAGTTTAATTTACAATAAAAGGCTGCAAACACTCTGGTTTCTTTTGGAAAAAAACAATGTAGCAATATCCCCTTGGGGGTGCTGATGAATTTGGATCTCTCTATAGTCCTGCACAGCCAGTTCTTTAGCGTTTTTCACACAGTGTTTCATCTTCAGTCAGAATATCAGACCTTGAGCGTTGGTTTTGTTGTTTTATTAAGGGGATTAAACTTTGATGGGCTAAAAGGGGTGTATAGGAAGTCCAAGGGAACCAAAATCTTGAGGACAAATCTTCCTGAACTATTCACAGCTTCTCCTTTAAGACACATAGGGGTTTATTTACTAAAGCTGGAGAGTCCAAAATCAGACTCCCTACTGCATAGAAACCAATCAGCTTCCAGGTTTCATTGCCAAAGCTTCATTGAACAAGCTGAGGTTAGAAGCTGATTGGTTTCTATGCAGAAGGGAGTCTGATTTTGGACTCTCCAGCTTTAGTAAATAAACCCCATAGTCTCTTGTTGGAGTGCTAGCCAGTAACTTCAGTTGCAGTACCCCAGACACCAGATGAACTCCTCTTCACCCAGCAGTCTGGTAACTTTACTTCCTGAGCAGGTTATTTGGCTTCTGTTCCCTTTAGGTAGGTGCCCAGTTACAAGAAGGGACAAATCTGGTTTCCTACCATAGTGCTCCTTCCTCTATTTGCCCAGAGGGTGTATGTCAGGGACACAAGCACCAGGTCCTGGCGGGCCACGGCTGACAGGATGCTGCGCATGCGCAGTAGGAGCCACGGGCGCGCCTTGGGCGGCCAATGACAGCCTGGGGGCGCGTCCTGGGCGGCCAATGACAGTGCAGGGCGCGATATTTAAAGATGCCCTGCACTGTCACAAGTTGCCGCAAGGTCTGACCTGTTACCGGAGTTCCTGTGCCCTGTGATTATTGACCCAGATTGTTTGACCTTTCTGCCTGCTCCAGCTCTGACCCGGATCGTCTGACTACGCTGCCTTCTCCTGAGTTTGACCCGGATTGCCCCTGACTACGCTGCCTTCTCCTATCCTGACCCCCGGCTTGTTTGACCATTCTGCGGACTGACTACGATACTGACCCTGCGTGTGACCTGACCACTCTCTGCCTGCCGTCTCTGTACCTCGCCATCCCCCACGGTGACAACCGCCTGTTTATTCTGCCTGGTCCTGCCGGCCTCCTCACATCTGGCTCTCTTCTGGTTTACACTCATCCCCGGAGGTTCCCTCTGCCACTGGTGGTATTGCTCGGAGGTCGTGACCTGGTCCTGGTTCTGCTCCAAGTCCATCCCCACCATCAGGGGCCCTGGTGAAAACGCAGACCGGGACTTAGATCCACGCTCCGGGTGATTCCGTCTAGTGGGCTGCCAGAGGCACCACCTGGCGGATCCGTAACAGTGTAGGTGTACTCACTCAGATCCTCTCCTGTACAGCTTGTGGAATGGCTGCTGCTTCCAGGCCTATCAGCTGTGCAACTCCTTCCGTGCCACACAGGCGATCCTCTCTCAGGGGACCAGTGAGTCCTGAGCTTTCCTCCTGTGTGATTTCAGGTTCGCAGGCAGGCCCCATCCCAGCAGGCCTCCTGGCAGCCTTCATTCTTCAATCTCACATCTTCCTTACTCCATCTCCCATTCTTTACCTGCTACTGAGCAGGCTTCCACACCTTTTAAGAGAATTCAGCCCCTTGCCAAGCCTCCTGTTGGGGATTTGCTGAGGTACCTCAAGTGCAGCCAACCACTCCTGAAATCCACCCACTGTCTGCAAAGCCTTCCTCCGAAAGTCTCAGGGCAGGGGGAAATTCCAGAGGGGCTGGCCTGCAGAGTCTCTCAGTCCTGACCCAATTTTGACCCCTCTGCCTATTGCTCTCCTCAGCTGCTAACAGCTCCTGTCTATCCATCAGGGATCTAGCTTCACCTAGTGTACCTAGGAGGGTGCTACAAAAATATATTACATTTTGCACCAAGGACTGTGCAAGAACACATCTGCCTGGGAAGCAGAGAGGAGAGAACCCTGAGGTCTGACATCTGCTAACCTTTCACTTTCCTGATAACATGTCCGATCTTTCAGCTGCTGAGTGTTCATGTAATGTTACCCCCCCAAAGAAGCTGTTTTTGGTTAGACGGGTTCTTTCCCCAACCCTGCACAACACAGCAACAACAGTCCATTCATGCCTGCTCATTAATCAGTTTAGGGGGTGACTTTTGGAAATGTATTTGCTAGTAGAACTTAGGAAGGGATTTGAGGTGATGCAGAATACTCCAAAACAGAATGTAATGCTAGCAGAGGACACATCTTGCTTAGCAGATGCAGCACTATATAGGCAGACTGGAACAGTCCACATGAGCATGATTCATGGCTGGTGACCATGAAGTAGTATGAGCAAAAGTAAACGAAGATTGGAACAGTCCATGGGTCATGGCTGCGGACCATGAAGTAGTATGAGCCGAGGTAAAAGAAGATTGGAACAGTCCATGGGTCATGGCTGCGGACCATGAAGTATGAGCTCAGGTAAAAGAAGATTGGAACAGTCCACGGGTCACGGCTGGGGATCATGAAGTAGTATGAGCACAGATAAAAGAAGATTGGAACAGTCCATGGGTCATGGCTGGGGACCATGAAGTAGTATGAGCTTTCTGAGATTGTGGATTTTAGGTTTTCATGAGCTGTAAGCCATAATCATCACAATTATGACAAATCACAGCTTGAACTATCTTGCGTTGCATGTAATGAGACTATCTCATATATTAGTTTCACCTTTTAAGTTGCATTACTGAAATAAATAAACTTTTGCATGATATTCTAATTTTTTGAGTTTCAACTGTATACTGGGATTTTTTTTTTTAATTTTTACTAGTAATGGCGGCGATCAGTGACTTATTATGGAACTGTGGCGGGCATTCTGACACTGGGAGGGAACTGACTGTCACAGACATCCCCAGTGACACCAATACAGTGATCAGTGCTAATAAAAAGCACTGACACTGTACTAATGGCACTGGGCAGGAAGGGGTTAACATGTGGGCGATCAAAGGGTTAACTGTGTGCTGGGAGTGATTTACTCTGGGTGTAAGCACACTGCTTTGCATGGCTGTGCAGGAGCTGACAGGGGAGAAAACTGTTTTGTTTACAAACAGTTCTACCCAAACCCCCCCCCCCCCTCGGAGATGCTCCACAATCACTGGGCGCCGGCGAGCAATCACTGGCCGGACCCGGTGATTGACAGTCGGGGCTGTGAATGGCAGAGCGGCTAGGGCGCATGCGCCCCCTACCCGGAAATAAAAAAATCACGTGTATATATATATTTATATATATATACATGTATATATATGTATATATATATGTGATTTTGCGCACCCGTGCCGCCCTGTAGCATTATTTTCCCAATAGGGCGGTTGGGAAGCAGTTAGTCAATGCAATAAAAGACAAGAAATTCAAACTCCCAATGAATACAAATGGCCCCTCAGACTAAGTCCACCTCGGATACTGTAAGGGTGGAGGTCCGCAGATTGTTTGGCCGCACTGGTGGTGTCCAGGACTCCAAGAGATCTGAAGTCGACAGCCATGACGTCACCAGAAGTAGAAGGCGGAAGAAGGATCGCTGATTGCTGCGTGTTCGGAGCATGCACACTCCTTCCTCAGGCCATAAGATCAGCCATCTTGAGTGTGGCTTATAAGGGCAACTCAGGTGGGCGGACTACAAAGGCCAGCTAGCTCGCACATGAATAGGCATTTTCAAAAAAGACATTTTCATTAAAAAGGGGGAAAGGGCTTGTTGCATTACAAACCATAAGGGTCCTTTTCTCATCAGCAGTTAGAGCAGTCTTGTGACTTCTATCAGTGTCCAGCTAAGCATTGGTTAATCTTGTAGGAGGAGTTTTCATTCTCCTCTGATTGTCCTGTGAATCTGCATGACCCGTAACCCACTGTCTGGACAGGGTTGATCGGCATATATATATATATATATATATATATATATATATATATATATATATAGCAGTTAAAGGGGTAGTGCAAACTGCAGCCCTCCAGATTTTGTGGAACTATATGTCCCATGAGGCACTGCAAGACTGACAGTTACAAGCATGACTCCCAGAGGCAGAGACATAATGGGACTTGTAGTTCTGAAATGCCTGGAGGGCTGCAGCATGTGGTCAGCTTTCATATTTTAATGTCAAATCTTTCACCCAAAAGGAACAACACTGTTTGTTGTAACTTATAAATTGTTAGCTGGTGTTTGGCTTCAGTTTGTTAGTGTGTCTCTATCTGCTAGTACATTTAAACGGACAATATTACTGTCCAAAGGTGTCCCTTGTACTTCATCATCCAGAGTGAGGCGCTCTAATACAGGGCGTGTGTTACTGGCCAAATGAGGTGAAAACAGAGGGGAAAAATGCCTAAAATAAGAAATTCAGCCACCAAGTCTAATGATTGGTAAGCTGCAATATATTTTATTGTCGGTTTTGGGTTTAATACAGCTTTAAACACTTTGCAAATGTTATAAATAAGGCTGTTTATGATATTGTTGTGTCATTGGTTTATTCTTCCTGATTTCACTTTACAGATCAAAGGCTCTCTGTCCCTGAACATCATTAGCTCCATTTTCAGCACGGTAGCTGTGATCTTAAACATTGTCGATTTGGGGATCATCAACTGCCGCAATTACTATTACTATAGTGGGTACTATAATAGCTATGAAGCTCAGAGGAAATGTCAACAGGAACTTGTAAGTGTTATTCTTTTTTTAGTAAAATTTTCTAGCGATCATTTTTTAAACATTTTTATTATATATTTTATTAATTTAAACATTAAAAAAAAAACAACACATTACCAATCATAACAAAAACATTTTCCTATACATATTTTCCCCATTACCTTCCCTTTATAACCCCACCACCACCAACCCCCCCCCCCCCTATCTAATCCCATTTCCTATTCCTTTTTCTTCGTATTCTTTTTGTTCCTCTTATACTCTCTGCGACTTCCTTCTCCTCTTTTCTTTCCTCCTTCCTTTCTTTTCCCTACCTTTTAAGAGATTATTCTTTCTTCTCTTCAGTCCATACTCTTACCAATTCTACATATCTCTTTGAAATTTTAAACTCATTCCATCTTTTCCATGTTTTTTTTAATTTCTCCATTTTATCTTCTACAATATGGTATAGTTCCTCCATCCTATATATGTAATCCCACCTATATATCCTGTCTTTTATTTTTAGTATCTCCTGAACTTTCCAGAATTTAGGTATCAGTCCTTTTGCTGCGTTTATTAAATGGAATATCATCATATTCTTATATTTTTCCACTGAAAACTCGGTATTATGGAATAAGCATTCACATGGATCCTACGGAACATTCGTCCCCGCAATCTCCTTTATTTGGTGAATTGTTTCCTCCCAGTACTCCCGTATCTTGGGACAGTCCCAACATATATGTGCCATTGTTCCTTTTATCCAGCACCCCCTCCAACATAAAGGTGAATTCTCTACTTGTTGCTTATGTACCACATTAGGTGTAATATACCATCTTGTTAAACATTTATGATTAATTTACACTACCTTCATATCTACAGCCCCATTTGCTAATCTAAATATTTTCTTTTTTTGTTGCTTGTTCAATGATATTCCCAGCTCCGTTTCCCACTTCTCCGGTAGAGAAGTTGATCCTATTATTGCAGTAAGGATCTTGTAAATACGGGAGGTACTATGTTTTCGTATCGTATTTACACTAAACATTTGTTCAAATGGAATAAAATCCTCCATCGTCCTTAATGGCTGTGGGAGTGTTGCAACAAAATGGCTTAGTTGAAAAAAATCACCATTCATCTAACATGAAAAACAATTCCTTTTTATTTTTTAATTCCTGAAAGGAGCATATTTCTCTTTTGTTCATATCTTTTAACTGTGCATTTTTGTTTTTTATCCATTTACCAACAAAATTCTCTTTCCCTGGTGGGAAATAATTTGTTCCCACCATTGGTATTAACAGTGAATTATGCTCCCATACCATTTGTTTATGAAATTACAGCCCAAACACTAATTACATTCCATGTAAAAGTGCTTGTGTTTTCAGCAAACATACGATGCTGTTGTGGAAGCCAAATAATCCTGTGTCTCACTTAAAGTGTTTTCTATTTTAACCCAACTTTCCCCCATGCATTATATATCCAGTCAAACATTTTTTACATTAATACGGGTAATAATGTCTCTTAAAATCCGATACGTTTAGACCCTCATTTACACAGCACTTCATATTTTATTCTCTGTTTTTTATTCCCCCATATATATCTCAGTATAATTTTTTAAACTATTTTTAAAATAAGTTCCCGTTAGGTGTATTGGTAGCATATGAAATCCAATGCATATCCATAATGAATCCCCAGTCTACCCTGTCAAAAGCTTTCCAGGCATCTATCAACAGGACCAGGGATTTCTCTCTCTTAATTTTTTGCAGAAGAAGCAATGATCTTAACCCATTATCTTTTCCTTCTCTTCCTGGGATTAACCCCACTTGATCTAAGTGAATCCATTCTGGCATTAAGTCTTTCATCCTAGTTGCCAAGAGACCTTTGCATATAGTTTTTGTATTAATATTCAGCAGCGATATGGGTCTAAAACTAGCGCAATGGGACCTATCTTTCCCATCTTTGGGTATAATTGTAATATGTGCCTGTAATGACCTATCTTTCCCATCTTTGGGTAATTGTAATATGTGCCTGTAATGACTCATTTTCATCTCATCTCCTAGTGCATTCATATATACACTCATTTTAGGGACTAATTGTTCTTTAAATTCCTATAATATCTCACTGTGTAGTCTTCAGGTCCAGGGCTCCTCCTTGCGACTGTACTCTTCAATGCAGCTTGAATTTCTTCCTGTGATATTGGTTTTTCTAGAGTTGCCAGACTTTATTCTCCCAATCTCGGTAGGCTGGCTTCCTCTAAATACATCTATCTTTTTTTAGTTCTTTCCACCTCCCCTTCTTTTAGATTTTTTGCTTTTACATCATATAACTTCCTATAATATTTTTGAAATACATTAGTGATATCAGTGGTTGAGTATACCAATTTTCCATTATCTTTATTTTTCTCTATAAAGTTCCTCGATTTCTTATTCTTTAATGTTCTCATTAAATATTTACCAGGTCTATTCCCCCACTGATATCTTTCTCTTGGCATCATATTAAATATTGTCCTCGATTTTTGTTCCATTAAGTTAATTCATTTCTCTTTTGGATTATTTTCTGATGAATATCTTTTACTGTTCTCTTTTATGTGATTGTTCTAGTTCATATAATTCCCCTATTAACATATTTATTTTCTTCTGCCATTCTCTTTTTTTTTCTGTTCCTATAGCGATCAGTATTCCCCTTATATATGCCTTATGCACTTCCCATACCATAGCAATTGAGACTTCTTCAGTCTGATTTATTCTAAAATATTGTTCTATTTCATTTTTTATTCTTATTTCTGTCTCGTGATCCTAGAGGAGCGTCTAATTTAATTTCCACATATTTATCTTATTTTGTCCTCTTCTCCATTGTGACAGGTGCATGGTCCGATATTGACATCCACTTTGACCAGAGACTCCAAAAGTCTATGTTCTATCATTATATAATCCAGTCTGGAATACATCCCGTGTGCAGGGGAATAGAACGTATAATCTCTTTCTCTGGGGTGTTTTAATTCTCCAGGAATCCATATGTTGACACTGATATAAAATTGTAATCTATTTTTTGAATAGATTTTTAAACATTTACCTCCATCCCTCTGCACATGTGACAATGTAGCCATCCAGGGATCCAGGCAAAAATTTAAATCTCCTGCCACAATTAGTTTGTGTCCTTCTTAAAAACAAAAATCAACCTTCAGGATCCACCCACCGATCTTCTGTATTAAATCTTAAATTCTTTGCTATACCAATTGCTACCCCTTTGGCAAGTTTGATTTTAATATTTTGATTCCCAGATAAATAAGTATTGTAAATAACTTAATATTTGTTTCCTGAGATAAATAAGTCTCTTGTAAAAACACTACTTCAATAAGAATGTTGATATTATTCTCTAAGAATCTTATGCCTCTTCACGGGGGTATTCAATGTCTTCACATTGATAACTCATAAAATTAACCTCCTCCTCTATTTCCTCTATTTTCCTTTTTTTCCTTCTATATTTGTCCAAGGATAAGTGCAGATATCTACAGTTGTGACCAAAATTTGTAAAGGGGTTTTAGAATTGTAAATCTTAAATGCAACTAAAATGACATTTGTTTTATGTAATCCAGTAGTAAATGGTTCTTATGTGGTTTTCTTCATTGCCACAATTATTCAACCCCTTAAAGAACCACTCTGAAGAACAGAGGTTGTAATTGAAAACACCTGTGGACTACCGAGCAGCAATCAAGCATAATAAGCACCAATTAGGCAATAAAAATGACTGTGATAATGCTCCTTCTAGACATTTAATATTTACAAACATGGTGAAGGCAAGAGAATGGGTCCAGGAAGACAAAGAAGAGGTGATTTATGATGTTAAACATACCAAGAGACACCTTCATCATTCGCAAATTCAAGGCAAAGGGCACTGTTGAAAACGTATTCAATGAGTGGAGATAAGTCCCCGAGTGTGGCACTGCTGAGGAACTGATTATTTGTCAGATTGTGGTACAGATTTTCAGCCCAGACAATATAACTCGACATAAAATTAAAGAAAAGAAAGTCGACTCCTCTAAATTTCCTCTATTTTCCTTGGGCCCCATGGATCAACGCTATGTTTGGAGGAGGAAGAACAAGGCCTATGATGAAAAGAACACCTTGCTTACACAGGGTCAATCATGCTTTGGGCTTTTACCATGAATTCTCTTCAGTTCACACACCTGAGGCTTGGAGACGTTGGACCTTTCATAGGACAATTTTACCTCCAAGTCCACTAGAGCATGGTTTGCAGAGGAAAGGCTAAGTGCAGACCAGACTTAAATCCGATTGATCTACAATCATGGAACAAGAAAGATGGGCGATCTCCGTAGACCTAATTGCTTCCACGTTTAAAAGCTGTTAGTTCTAAGTACTATACATCCACATTGAATAAAACTCCCCACAGAAAAGACATTTGTGGTTATTTCATTATAACTCTCTGACCTACAAGTGCCCCCCCCTCCATAGTTCATACTTCCCCCCATACACTTCCACCCACCCTCTCTCACCCCAGCTTGGAAGCCCTTGGCCCTTATCTTGCCTTTGGATCGTTTTTGGTCCTAGTCCCATTGTAGATTCCATTTTGGGGTGAAACGGACCACACACGCCCAACCAAACCCGTGTCTCCAGTCCCTGGGTCGCAAATCCAGGTACATGTGTGACCTCCTGTTCCCCACCTGTCTTCTAAGATTCTCACCCTACCTAGGGAAAAAAAAACTTCTCTCCACCCTTCCCTTTTTTTTCAACTACACTCATTTATACTTTTCCAATTTCATGAGGGAGAGGAGGAAGGAGAAAACAAAACTGACTGCCATCTCTTTTTATTCCCGCATTTTCCTTAACCCCTTCTACCCATCTTGGAATGTCTATTATCTGCAATTTTAATCTCTCACAAAAGTCCCGTAGTTCTTCTGGGAACCTCAGTCTAGCAAAGCGTTCATCTTTCCATCTGATTAGACATGCTGGAAACCCCCATCTGTATTGTACGCTTTGTTTTCTCATCTGTCCCAGTAATGGTTTCAGAGTTCTCCTTCTAGCCAATGTTTCTGATGCTATATCAATGAAGATTTGTAGATTTGTTTCTCCATATTTTATTCCTGGTATCTCTCTTACCTTCTTCCATAGATTTGCTTTATCTTCATATTAATGAAATCGTTATATCAATCAATCACATCTCTGGGGGTTTCACTCACTGCTCCTTGGGGTCTTCCAATGCTATGTACTCTAATGCAATGATGAATAGATCAATTGAAAATCGATAAACACTTTCCTCATTATCTTCATCAAATCTATTCCTTGAGATTCATCAGGCAGACCCCGAATCCGCAGGTTATTCCTCCTATGTCTGTTCTCTTGATCCTCCATCTTTATAGCGTTCTAATCTCGTAAACATTTCTGCTATTTCAGTTTTTGTAGGTATTTGTGAACTTTTCAGCACAATTATTTAGAACAGAGCTCCTCGACACCCTATTAATATGACATGGATGTACAGACCATCTTAATATGTAAAATATATGAAATCTCTATAATATGGAAGAAATGTCAAAAAAGCAAACCGTTAAATGCAAGAAGCAAAGTTCTAAGTGCATAAAAAAACCCTTATTGCAATATTATGCATATCCACCCAATATTACCATAATCTCATATTTACTAATTCCCATCTCAAATAGTAATAAATGTGCTAATACAAAATATATAACAAATAATATATAACAAAAATGATATATCATTAATTGTGTATACACCCAACCAGTATATACAGTGGGGCAAAAAAGTATTTAGTCAGCCACCAATTGTGCAAGTTCTTCCACTTTAAAAAGATGAGAGAGGCCTGTAATTGGCATCATAGGTAGACCTCAACTATGAGAGACAAAATGAGAAAATAAATCCAGACAATCACATTGGCTGATTTGGAAAGAATTTATTTGCAAATTATGGTGGAAAATAAGTATTTGGTCAATATCAAAAGTTCATCTCAATACTTTGCTATATATCCTTTGTTGGCAATGACAGAGGTCAAACGTTTCCTGTAAGTCTTCACAAGGTTGGCACACACTGTTGCTGGTATGTTGGCCCATTCCTCCATGCAGATCTCCTCTAGAGCAGTGATGTTTTGGGGCTGTCGCTGGGCAAAACATACTTTCAACTCCCTCCAAAGGTTTTCTATGGGGTTGAGATCTGGAGACTGGCTAGGCCATTCCAGGACCTTGAAATGCTTGTTACGAAGCCACTCCTTCGCTGCCCGGGAGGTATGTTTGGGATCATTGTCATGTTGGAAGACCCAGCCACGTTTCATTTTCAATGCCCTTGCTGATGGAAGGAGGTTTGCACTCAAAATCTCACGATACATGGCCCCATTCATTCTGTCCTGTACATGGATCAGTCGTCCTGGTCCCTTTGCGGAGAAACAGCCCCAAAGCATGATGTTGCCACCCCCCATGCTTCACAGTAGGCATGGTGTTCTTTGGATGCAACTCAGCATTCTCTCTCCTCCAAACACGACGAGTTGTGTTTCTACCAAACTGTTTTATTTTGGTTTCATCTGACCATATGACATTCTCCTAATCCTCTTCTGGATCATCCAAATGCTCTCTAGCAAACTTCAGACGGGCCCGGACATGTACTGGCTTAAGCAGGGGGCCACGTCTGGCACTGCAGGATCTGAGTCCGTGGCGGCGTAGTGTGTTACTGATGGTAGCCTTTGTTACGTTGGTCCCAGCTCTCTGCAGGTCATTCCGTCCCCCCCGTGTGGTCCTGGGATTTTTGCTCACCGTTCTTGTGATCATTTTGAACCCACGAGGTGAGATCTTGCGTGGAGCCCCAGATCGAGGGAGGTTATCAGTGGTCTTGTATGTCTTCCATTTTCTAATTATTGCTCCCACAGTTGATTTGTTCACACCAAGCTGCTTGTCTATTGCAGATTCAGTCTTCCCAGCCTGGTGCAGGTCTACAATTTTGTTTTTGGGGTCCTTCAACAGCTCTTTGGTCTTCACCATAGTGGAGTTTGGAGTGTGACTGTTTGAGGTTGTGGACAGGTGTCTTTTATACTGATAACAAGTTCAAACAGGTGCCACTGATAAAGGTAATGAGTGCAGGACAGAGGAGCCTCTTAAAGAAGAAGGTACAGGTCTGTGAGAGCCAGAAACCTTGCTTGTTTGTAGGTGACCAAATACTTATTTTCCACCATAATTTGCAAATAAATTCTTTCCAAATCAGCCAATGTGATTGTCTGGATTTTTTTCTCATTTTGTCTCTCATAGTTGAAGTCTACCTATTATGCCAATTACAGGCCTCTCTCATTCTTGTAAGTGGGAGAACTTGCACAATTGGTGGCTGACTAAAAACTTTTTTGCCCCACTGTCTATATATGTTAAAAGTCCATAAGATCATGTGAAAGAAAGAAAAAGTCCTTCAATTTATGTATAAATTCAATTCATGTATATCCTGAAACACCACCACACCGTGATAATCCACCACCAAAACAAATTGGAGCTTCCTCTTCCTTTCCTCTCATATGGTTCCATATATTTACATAAGGATTGTCCAGCTAAGAAGGTGTAGGAGTCATTGACATCTCTGCAGATCGTTGCTCCCAGAGCCACTGCGCACTAGCTGATTTATAATATTACCAGCACGGAGCTCTGGTGAGTTCATTCAATTTGTTTTGGTTGTGGATTAGCACTGTGTGGTGGTGTTTCAGGATACACATGGATTGAATTTATACATTAATTGAAGGACTTTTTCTTCCTTTCACATGATCTTATGGACTTTTAACATAGATATATTGGTTGGGTGTATACACAATTAATGATATATAATTGTTGTTACATGTATATTATTTGTGTATATATATATTTGTCTTTATTAATCAGCACATTTATCACTATATGAGATGGGAATTAGTATATACAGTGTATATATATATATATATATATATATATGCTTTTTTGTCATTTCTTGCACATTAGAGATTTCATATTTTTCACATATTAAGATGGTCTGTACAGCCATGTCATGTTAATAGGGTGTTGAGGAGCGCTGTTCTAAATAACAAATTGTGCTGTATGACTTTGGGTTTCCAAATATTAGATAGCTGCTCCCCCCTGCGTGTTTGTATTTTTGTGGAGTAACATCCTACACATGTCCATTAGTAAGCAACATTTGTAAACTTTTCCCTTTCTTTTCAATATTTTCTATATCCAATTCTATTTCCATATATATGGTTTCTTCAATTTGACTCAAACTAGATACTCCCAGTGACAGTCTAGAGCGATCACCAATATTATTTTCTGCCTCCTGTCTTTCGCTTGCTCCATATTGCCTCTCTGGCGTTTGACCCTCTGGACTTTTCTTTTGTGGGAGCATGTATTTTTTTAATTGTGCTTGTGCTTATTTGGGGTGTTTTAGTCCCTCCCTCTTTCACAGATTTATTCTTCATATCGTTCGTTTGATACCTCTATCTTTTTAGATCAAAAACAACTTCCACAGAAAAGATTAGGGTTATAGTCCACTGTGGGTACTCTAATTTTTATTTGGCATACAAAGATAGTAGCTCTTAACTTAAATGTCCCCCCTCCAGTTTCCTCCCTCTGGGCTTTTTATGCCACATTTCTTCTGCCTCTTCTGGACCCACTAGGTGATCCCTCAAATGATTCCTTATGGCAACATATTGTCAATTTAATTTAGACTCACCACTTCTCGCAGCACCTCGTACACCACCTCCGTTCAGCCTTCGTCAGCTCTGCTGCTCCACCCTTACTATTACCCTATGTACAGAGCACTGCCGGAGCTCTCAGAACTCTCAAGCTCAATTCAGGGAATTCCAGGGTGGTCTAAAGTGGTCTAGATTGTGGGAGTCACCCTCCGTGGGATCCGCGGGATACTGCTTGATCCGGTTCTCATCATGTTGGCTCCCCTCCTCTAATACCTGGCTGGCATCTCCCAGAACTCCTCCACAGTAGCCATGTGACTTTTCCCAGCATTCACCACACCACACTCCCACTGGAGCCTACCTCTACTACTGCCGATGCCTGGCTCGCACCACTAATTCAGCATCCACACAGCCACAACAGACAAACAGGACACAGGAGCAGGACACCCCTCGGACAGGGTAGGGTTGAGGCACTTCAAATAGCTCAAATTCTCCTAGGCACTACTGCTGGCAGTTCTCAGAAGCTCTCATACCATGTACCTTGCCGGCACCATGCTCAGGCTCCTCCTGTAAGTGTTATTCTGATAGTTATATAAATGGAATATAAAGTGTTTTATATATTTTTAATTCCTTTAATACATCAATCACTAAAAACAATTATTTTTTTTATTTCAGGTACTTATATAGCATAGTCAATTTACACAGCGCTTTATATATATATATATATATATATATATTGTACATTCACATCAATTCCTAACCCTCAAGGGGCGTACAATCTAAGATCCCTAACTCACATTCATACATACACATACTAGGGCCAATTTAGACAGGATCCAATTAACCTACAAGCATGTCTTTGGAGTGTGAGAGGAAATGTCTACTGATTCAAATAATATATTACTAAACTGTGCAAGGTTGGATAAAAGTCAAGTAATATAAAATCTTAATGTTACGGCACTTAACAGCCCATTTAAATGACAAGTATATGGAAGGAGGCTCTCTCCCAGCTATCTGACATACTATGTGCCCAGGAGACACATTTTGCTAATGGGAAAGCCCCTGTTTGTCAGCACAAATGTTTCCCTCGCTACTTTTCTGCATACTCAGACTGTAAGAAGCATGGGGAAATGATAGCAGTCCGGAAATTGATACATCATTCACTCATCCTCCTTCAGTAATAGTCTCCTAGTCATAGTCAACATCTATGCACCCAACAAGCACCAAAAAATTTTCCATAAGTCCCTTATGGGTAAACTTCGACCTTACCACATACAATGGCTAATCTTATGCAGGGATTTCAATGAAGGTATTGATCCTACATTTGACTCTTAATACACAGAAGAAGTACTGTACCACTCTCTTTTCCTTCCATCACTCAACAGATCTTTATGATGCTTGATATTGCCTACATAATACAGAAAGGGACTATACATTCTATTCCCATACTCAAAATCATACTCTAAAATTTTTCTTTTTCTGGTCAACAAATATCTTCTACAATCTATCAATGATGCCCACGTTAGATCCATTACATGGTCTGACCAAACCCTGGCTTCTATCAAACTTTTAGTATCTTCAGCGAATAAACCCCAGTCTATTTGGAGGTTAACTACAGTACATCCCTGCTTTCTTATCCTTTTTACTGGGGAATGACCAAGTCTGAGATATTTGTATTCTTTCAAATTAATGCTGGTTCTGTATCAGATGCTGCACCATCGTGGAGCACATATATAAGCTTTTATTAGGGGGTCTGCTTATCAAAATTGGTGCCTAGGAGACGAAACTGTGGTGAAATGCTATTTTCCAACTCCTGAATTACTGTATATCAGGACGACTAAACTCACTCAAAGTCTCTCCCTAACCTACAGGACGAGGCAACATTATGAAACCTCAGACTGCAATTGAGCTCTCAACTCCATTGAAACTGATTTGTTACATAAAGAGAATCTGCACCGCCTGGTATACTGAAGGCAAAAAACAGGCGCTATTTTAACCAAACAAAATAAAAATAAATGGTTACAATTCAAAATTTCGTACCTACCACAGGATACAGGATAATTGGTTCAGGGACTTCTATTTCAGTCTTTATAATCTAAATGTAAACACCCTTGCTGTAGTGTCAGCTGTTAAAATCAACACAAGACGGCATTGTCCTGCAAGTTTAGTGGCAATCACATTCTGCAGAGCAGCCCCATGGACCTTGTATGCTAAACTGCAGGACTTTGCTGGGAAGCAGTGTATCAGAGGATTACATTTTCCAGAAGAGCTGGTGTGTGGGCGGGGGCAGATATATACAGAAGCCTGAGAGACTGGACAAGAAGTGAGAAGGGAGAAAGCTGGAGAGAAGAAGCAGAGAAAGAGTTGTGCTGACTGCTGGAGAACTGGACCAGGCCACAGATCTAGACAGAGGAGAGACAAGGAGGAGTAGCTGACCACTGGCCTTGCCAACCTGTTCAGCTAGACAGTCTGCCAGCAGGAGACCCTGAGCAGGGTGACCAGACAGAACACTGCACGTGAGGCCAGAGAACCTTTGGGAGCCCCCATCTGCTAACAGAAAGAGACAGCCAGGACCTACTGGAAGCCACCGATCGGGTGAGAGAGTCCCATACACCAGTCAAGCAAGAGAACACTGGCAACACAGTTGCGGGCATTGCGTTCATTTACCACGTGTTTTCCATTTTTCCCATAGCCGCTACAGATGAACACATTTGCAGCATAGTCCAATCAGTAGAGCTGACTGCAATTTTCAGGCCAGACCACATCAGTGCTCTCTTAATCATTGGCCTATCCTCCAAAAAGAAAATTCTACCACCATTGCCATTGGTCACTGCAGCCCAGAGTGAGTTGCTCTTTTGCCAACAAGCTCTATTGCCAGTTTGACACTTTATTTGCCTAAATATGCCCTTTTCTTCTACTCTTCTTCTTCCCCTTGTATTAATCCCGTAAGGAACTCTCACCCATTTCACTCCCTACTTGTGCACCAACTGGGCCCCAGCGAGTGCAAAAAAAAAGAGTCCTCACTGCATTTAGAGGGACATTGAATACCCTGGTCAAAGAGCTCTTTTATCTCAGATTTAAACCTTGCCATCAGATTCTTGAGGGCCCAAAGTGAGCTAATTCTATTGTTCGTTTTTTATTGCTCACTGGGGTTGACACCATATCAGGTCGAAGGTAGTGGGATAACTTCTAAAAAGCAGGCCTTCTTACACTGAGATTCTGCTATATGCGTTGTTTCTTTGCTTGGAATGGCAATGATTACTCTTAGCAACTCTAAGTACCAATACCATTTTGTACTGTTTAACCAGGTTTGCATTGAAGTTTAAACAGATATGAGGTTTATATTAATCTGTTAGTCTACTTTCTGGTGGTAATTGATTCTGGTCAAAAAAATCATGTGGTGTCAGCAGTAATTGGGCTTTCAGAAATGGGTCTAGAATGCCAGGGAGCCTGAAAATAACTCAGTGACTCCTAAAGGGGTAGTGCTACATAAACAATTCCGCTTCTGAACCACACGCCAACACAAACTCCATCCAACATTCCTGGTCTCCCTAACCCCTCTGACTGTAAAATCTGATCAACTCACAGACCTCTCTAGGACATCTAGGACTGGTTCCAAAATTATCTAAACAATTTCATGTCTATCCCAGGCCCTGATGGGTTTAGCACTGTATATTACAAATGATATGCTGATTTGTTGTCAACCCACCTCTGGAACACCTTTACCCACTTTTCATCCACTGGCAAGATTCCTAAAGAATCCCTTGAGGCACCTGACCAGGTTTGGGAATTGACTATTCCCAAACCTGGGAAATTGACCGATAACCCATCTCTCTCCTAAATTTGGACATAAAAATGTATGCTAAAATTCTAGCAGCCTGCTTTTCAAAAATACTTACCCCTCCTAGTTCATCTAGTAGACTAGATGGCCAAAGATGTATAGGTATGCCAAGAAACACTATAGTCTCTCATAGGATGAAAACCAGGAAGAAACATTTCTTGGCATACTTCTCCACCTATGACCTTCTTGGATTGACTATCCATTGGGACCCATGATATAATGCCAACATGTGAGTGCATTTTTATCATTTATCTTTTTATTTAGAAACTAATACTACACTTATAATACACACTACACACTAATAGTACACTTAGAGCAGCCCACTCTCTCTTTGTTTTGTGTTTATGGAAAATATAAGGTACTAAGGTTTGTTGGCATGCAGTTTATTGGGTACTCAACACAACTTCATGGTTTACATTTGACCAAAAATTGAGTAATTTATTGTGTTTTTGTACCCTAAACTTAAAATGGTCGTAAAGGAAAAAAAATGTAACAAACAAATCTATATTTACCTGCTCTGTGCAATAGAATTGCAAAGAGTGGCCCGATCCTCTTCTTCTCAGGTCCCCAGCCGGCGCTCCTGGCTCCTCCTCTCTGCCCCCATGGGAATTGGCTTCCTATTGGGGGCACTGCACTTATGTAGACTAACTTCCAAGTCCCGCTTCTACGTCCATTGACACAGACTCGGCCCCACCCCCGCACTTCTTGTCACTGGAGTTGATTGATAGGAGCTGCTATTGATCTGCCCCGGGAGGAGGTACAAAGTTAGAAGAGCCACAGCGCTGGATCATAATGGGGCTCAAGGAAGTATAAGGTGGAGGGTGAGGGGGGAGTATGAGACACATAGAATGCATTCAGGTAAAAAAAACTTGAGGATTTAGAAACCCTTTCTAAACAGTTGCATCAATATCATGTGGCAAAAAATTAGAACTAGAATTTACTCTCTAGGGTGTTTGCTATTGGAAATTATATGTTTTGGGGTTTTTATGTACAACGTAATCTTCAGGCCTAAAATAATGTTTTAGACATGTAAACAAAAATGCAAAAAAACAGCTTTGGCAGCAAAAGGGTTAGAGACCAGAACCCAAGCCATGAGATTCTTCGGGGTCCTGTGCAATATATAAACTAATGACTAAAAATTCCCCATCAGAAATAGCCACTGATTTACTAGCAGGTTTTCTTTTTTTTTTTTTTTTTTACAGAATGGTGCTTATGCTGTTCTCGCTCTACTTCTTGTGATAAATCTGCTGCTCTTCTGTATCACCTTTTCCACCTCCATTTTTGGATGCCGGTCTCTCTCAAAAGTACAACCCGCCACTCAGGTAAGAGACGTACAGGGTTACTGTAAAAAGAAGTGTCAAGTCACATCCCTTACCTGGTAAGGGGTTTCAGCCTACCCTTCTCTATCCGGAAAGGTTTTACTCCCTTCATGACCAGGCCATTGTTTGCTTTTCAACGTTGCGCTACTTTAACTGGCAATCATGAAACTCAGTAAGCAAATTAAATGTATGTAATTTTTTCACACAAATCAAGCTTTCTTTTGGTGGTCTTTGATCAATACTTTAATTTTTTGCGCTATAAAAACAAAAAAGATCAAAAATTAAAAAACATATATATATATATATATATATATATATATATATATATATATATATATATATATATATATTTTTTTTCTACTTTCTGTTATAATATATATCCAATAAAATTAAATTCCATCATAAATTTAGGCCAAAATGTATTGTGCTGCATGTCTTTGGTAAAAAAAAAAAAAAAAACTCAATAAGTGTATTTCAATTCGATTATTTGACAGTTATAGGATCTACAAACTATGATATATATATATTTTGAAATTAGATTATTTCTGATGTACTGATGGCCCATCTCATTTCTAGGACAGTACAAATTTTCCCCAAATGACCCTTTGTTGAAAAGTAGACAGTCTGAGGCATTTAGAAAGAGGCATGGAGAGTTCTTTGAAGTTGTAATTTTTTTGTCACAATTTTTGTGAAAATTAAGAAATTGAATAAAGTTTGCATTTTTTTCACATTTTTTTTTACATACTTTCACTGGATCAGTACAATGTCATTAGGGACTATGATCAGGGACACATTATTTGTTTTTATTAAATTTTTAAAACATTTTTTTTCCCATTTTTTCTTTTACTATTCTTTTTTTACATACTTTCACCAGAGTAGTTCACCATCACCATAGCAACACTGTATTACTTGGAGTGATCAGGGATTCTTTTTTTATACTTTGCTGTTATAGTGAAGATCAAAGTAACAGCAAAGTTTTCGACTGTCATAAATGGGTTAACCATTCATGACAGCTGTGATCACTAGTGACCTGTGATTGGCTACAGCTAATCACATGGCACAGGGTGCTGTGATTGGCTTAGGTACCATAGCGGTCACATGATCACTGGGTACCAAGTACTGGGATCCACAATCCACCGGATACAACAGTTGCAGGGGGTGCCCCCCTTAGCCCAAAAAGGCACAACGAAATACATGTACGTGATTGCGCCTCTACGTGTCGTCCCACCACAGTATATGTACTGAGGCAGGTTGGCAAGTGGCTATCCAAGACCTTTAAAATGTTCAGACTATATTTACACTTTATGGATGGAGTTATTTAAATTGTAACCAGAGGCTAAGCTTCTTTTTTTTAGATCTGGATAGAATGGTGAAAGGTTAGAACCACTGTCAGACTTGTATTGCTGTCTTAGTCCTCGTTACGGAGATTCAGTTTCTTTATTTGTCCCAATCTCCAGTGTCATCAGGAAGTGAGATGTAAGTGAGGCTAAAATACAAAATTTGGCGTTGCCACCAGAACAGGAATAGAGGGAAAATCTTCCAATGGTGACACTTGTTTCCATGACAGCTGCCTAAGAGGGGATTTCCCTCACATTGGAATGATATCCTCTCACGTCCTAGTCAGTTTACAGGAAATGAAGACTCAGATAGTTAAAATGGCAGTGGTTTTAACCTTTACTCTACTTACTCTATCCAAAATGATTTTTTTGGGCTTTAAAGTGATATAAAAGGCTTTTTTTAAAAAAGAAAATTACAAATATGTTATACTTACCTGCTTTACGCATTGGTTTTGAACAGATCATCCCCGATCTTCCTCCTCTCCCCCCCCCCCACCCCGCTGATGCTCCTGGCCCCTCCCTCCAGCTGAGTGCCCCCAGAGCAAGCAACTTTCAAGGGGGGACACCCAAGTAGGCTTGCTCTTCAGCCACTGTTCTGCGTGTCCATTCACACATAGAGCCGCAGCTTGACCCCGCCCCCTCTCTCTTCTCATTGGCTCACTGGCTGTGATTAACAGCAGAGGGAGCCAATGGCTTCCACTGCTGTCTCAGCCAATGAGGAGGAAGAGTCCCGGGAGAGCCAAGGCTCTTATGCACATTGCTGGATCACAGTCGGGCTCAGGTAAGTATTGGGGAGGCTGGAGGGGGGGGGGGGGGTCTGCTGCACACAGGTTTTTTTACCCTTATGCATAGAATGCAAAAAAACCTTAAGCATTTGCAACCACTTTAAATATACTTTAAACATACACAACACTAAACAAGAAAAGGGAGATAGTTTTGTGCTGTTTGTCTCTGCCTCGGTTCCTTCTAATGTTTTTAGAAGGCGTTTACAAACCATCACCCAAAACTGTCATATCAAGTTTCAGTAAACTAAAACCGAATGCCAGCCAAATGTTTTATTCAGTTTTATATAGCGCAGGAAAGTTAAAACCTTAGCCAGATATTTATTACTGCTAGTGTCTTTAAAATGGGAAATCTCTCCAATGGGAACACAAACAAAACAAAAACATATTTAGCAGTATAAGGTCCATGCCTTACTCTGATGACAGCTCCCTTACTTTTCTGTGCATATCACAGGCACAGGAAATGAGGGAAAAACTCCCCAATGAGGGCACAGACAGAAATGGGATCCTGCTAGAACCAACCTCTTCCCCACTCCAAAGTAAATGTTATGTTTTAGGCATTATGTCTTTATGAAACCTACTGACCACATTTATTTTCATTCAAATATGTGAACCTTCATATGTTCCTCAAAAGAAAGGGCTTATGTGTCCATATAAAAATGTAAAAATCAAGAAAAGTTACTAAAGTAACAAAAACCTCAAAATAGAACCCTCAGATTAAAGTATAATCCACCATATCCCCTGGATGGAACCAATGTAAATGGAATAACTGCTGCTTAAGAGCCTTTAAAAGACTGTTGATTTGGGAGAAGCTAAAAAATGTAATATAAATACCCCCCAATAATTCAAAACGTCAAAATTCACCAATGCTGACTTCTTCCTACCAAACCAACCAAAAGGTCTCATTTATACAACCCTTGCATAGACCATATGTGCATAAACTATTGCATGAACATTAATCTTGTGCATACATTTCACAAAGTAATCCACCATAAATATGTACAAGATCAAAAATATTCAGCAAATGTGTGCCATGATGATATTTATACTTAACCCCAACAAAAAGACTCTTTTGAGATGATCCACTCTGTGCAATTGTCTTCCATATCTCATATTCCTTTTTTAAGTCAAGGCACCCTTTTAAAATTCTGCACAATCCCACGGTACTCCATTGTAAAATTCAAAAAACTAAACAATTTTGTATAACACAGCAGCACCCACACATCTAGGACACCCAATATTAGAGATGATTTATTCTTCCAAAGCAAATACACATTTGTATACTGGTACTGACTAGTATTCCAATGTTTCTCTTCTGGCTTAGTTCCTTTCCCTCATTCAGATAATGTGACCTCAGTGCTGATGGAGAGGGGCAGGGAAGGAGCAAACAAGGATGCTGTGCATGCACCAAACATCCTCCTTATCAACCACCACATCATTAGTTCTTAGGACACTGGCAGTTAGAAGGGTGTAGTAGTTCACAATGAAAACATGTGGCTTTGTGTCACTAAAAGGCAGTCTGATCCATCTGTTGGCTTGTGTGCAATTTTTGGGCAATTTTTAAGCAGTTTGCCAAGGCATCCCTGAAGACACCTGAAGGCACCCTGTGGTTGAAAAAGGCTGCCTCAGAGGATAACAGTGCTAGGAGATGTGATGAAGAACAATACTGCTAGCAGCCAGTATCGCCAGCATGGCAACCTTCTCCAGAATTCTTCAAAAAGTCTATATGTGAACACACTACAATATATAATCCCTTGTGCAGCAAGTTTAACCACTTCCCACCCAGCCTATAGTGAAATGATGACCGGGCGAACCTCCCGTCACTCCAGGAGGGTGCCATATGACGTCCTTCCCGGATTGTACGTTGTGCATGCCCGCAGGGCCGCGCTGTGGCAAGATCTGTCACTGACTATTTACCTCGGACACGGCCGATGACAGATCTGTGTACCGGCCCTGTTGCCAGTCCCATGTGACCTGCTGTGACCAATTACAGCAGGTCACATGACAGTTGTATACAATGGATGGCTTCCTTTCATGCCATCCAATGTATAAAAGTGTGTCTAGCTGTGAATGGTCACAGTGATCACATGCAAAGGCTGGGACAGTCACAGCCCATCTGTGTCATCTGATTAGCTGTGGCCAATCACAGCTAATCACAACAAAAAAAGCTAAATGAATCAATTTAATTCAGTTAAATGCTTGCTTATAGCAAAGAAATTCTTTGCTATAAGCAATCAAATTGTGTAAAGAAAAAAAATACTGATCACTTCCCTAAAGTAGAACAATGTTACTATGGTAACATTATACTACTTTGGTCATAGTTTAATATGGAAAAAAAATCTTAAAAAAAGAAAAAAAATGTAATAAAAAATAAAAAAAAAACAAATTGAAAAAAAACTCTTTTTTTTTTTTGTACTTTCACCAGTCAGTGTCCCTGATCACTGCCACACCAGTTATATGATGATTCTGCACTGCACTGGTAACAGTATGTACAAAAAAAAAAATTGTGAAAATTATTTGAATTTCTTAATTTTCCAAAACAAATGACAAAAAAATTACAACTTCAAAAAATTCACCATGCCTCTTATGAAATATGTCAGACTATCTACATTGCAAAAAGGGGTCATTTGGGGGATATCTGTACTGTTCTGACATTTTTGGGCTTGAAGAAATTAGATTGGCTGTCAGTACTTCAGGATTGATCAATTTTCAGATTTATCCCATAGTTTGTGAACTCTATAACTTTCCTACAAACTAAATAATAAACACTGATTGGGTTATTTTCACCAAAGAAATGTAGCAGAATACATTTTGGCCTAATTTATGAAGAACAATTATTTATTTGCAAACTTTTATAACAGAAACAAAGAAACGTGTTTTTTTTTTTTTTTTCAAAATTGTCGATCTTTTTTTGTTCATTTAACAAAAATTAAAAACCCCAGTGGTGATTAAATACCACCAAAAGAAAGCTCTAGTTTTGTGAACAAAATAACATTTTAGTTTGGGTACAGTATTGCATGACCGCGCAATTGTCTTTCAAAGTGTGAGAGCGCTGGAAACTGAAAATTGGCCTGGGCAGGAAGGCGGTAAAAGTGTCCGGTATTGAAGTGGTTAAAAGGCAAAAACTAAAACCTATGTTGCTTACAGCCAAAGTTAAAAAATCTATAAATGAAAAGAAAAGAGATTTTATTGATTATTAAAAAGGAAGGAACCTTATCATTGTTTAAATACAAAAAATATAACAGAATTTTAAAAAAAGGAAATCAAGGTCACAAAAAATGAAAAATGGACGACAGATTGCAAAAGATAGGAGAACAAACCTCATAAAAATTCTTCAAATATATTTTATATTAAAAGGGTCAGGTCTGAGCATGTAGGCCCTTTACAAAATAATCTAGAGTGGGTGACTGGGGGACAAAGAAGGAAAATGTATTAAATACTTTCTTTAGTTCTGCGTATACAAAGGAGCATGGGGGAGCTCTAGTCCATAATGGGCATGATATTGACACAGCTCCAGATGATCCACAATGGCTCAAAATTAATATGATCCAGAAATATTTAGAGAGAACAAAAGGTGAATAAAGCACCTGGACCGGATGGCATACACCCATGTGTCCTTAAAGAATTGAGCTCTGTAATTTCAAAGCCATTTTTTCACATTTTTAGGGACTCTTTAATGACTGGCATAGTACCACTGGATTGGTGTAAGGCCAATGTGGTGCCAATATTTAAAAAGGGGTCAACATCTTTATCAAGTAATTCTAGACCTGTTAGTGTAACTTCTATAGTTGGGAATATATTGGAGAGTTGAATAAAAGACCACGTAGCGGGGTTCTTGCTGGGAAAAAATATTTTAAGCAACAGACAGCATAGATTCATGAAAGACAGAAGTTTTCAAACAAATCTGATTTCTTTTTATGAGGAAGTGAGCAAAACCTTGGACAGAGGGGTGGCGGTGGACGTGGTATACTTGGATTTTGCACAAGCGTTTGACATAGTTCCCCACACACGGCTAATGTGTAAGGTAAAGTCTACAGGCTTGGAAAAACCAGTTTGTTAATGGATAAAAACTGGCTAAAAGACTGATTCATACTCTGCATGGTCTAGGGTTGTCAGTGGTGTACCCCAAGGTTCAGTGTTGGGACCCTTACTTTTTTTATGTTTATAAACGATATAGGGTCTGCAATTACAAATTCCATTTCAGACTTTGCAGATGACACCAAGCTGTGCTGTGGAATAACGTCCTTACAGGATGTCTCCAACGTACCAACCGACTTCAATGCACTTAAAGCAACTATGTGGCAAATAAGGTTTATACAAGCATCATACATACTAGGGGGGGGTACAGCTGGGGGAATCAATGGTGGAGAAGGTTCTGGTAGATCACAAGCTTAATAATGGATGCAATGCCAAGCTGCAGTTTCTAAAGCGACCAAAATCCTCTCTTGTATTAAAAGAGGTATAGACCCCAGGGAGAGAGAGAGAGAGAGAGAGAGAGAGAGAATATTTTCCCCATTACAAATCATTAGTAAGACCTCATCTGGAATATGCAGTTCAGTTTTGGGCACCAATTCACAAAAAGGATATTGGGGAACTGAAAAAAAAGTGTAGAGAAGGGCAACTAAACTGATAGGAGGCATGGAGGAGCTCAGCTATGAGGAAAGATTAGAGGAATTTAATGTATTCTCTCTTGAGAATAGGAGATTAAGGGGGGATATGATCTCCATGTATAAATACATCAGTGGTCCATATAATGATCTCGGTGTAGAGTTATTCACCCTGAGATCATCACAGAGGACAAGGGGGCACTCTTTACATCTGGAGGAAAAAAGACATTTTAATCCCTAAATACAAAAAGGTTTCTTCACAGTGAGAGCTGTGAAAATGTGGACTAGAATCCCTCAAGAGTTGGTTCTGGCCAGCTCAGTAGATTGGTGTAAAAAAAGTCCTGGATTCTTTCTTAGATACACAGAATATAACTGGATACTAACATTTATAGGTAAAGTTGATCCAGGGAATATCCTGCCTTTAAGGAAAACAGGAAGTAATCTTCATCTGCAGGAGCAAACAGAATCATGCTTTACTGGGGGGGGGGGGGGGGGGGGGGTTGCCTTCCTCTGGATCAGCTGTGGTTATAGGATTATAATTCGTTTTATGTTAAACTAGATGGACTAACTATGTAAGAATTGTAGTGTATAGCACATGTAAATTAAAATGGTGCTAGACAAGGGTCATTGCCATACAGATAGCATTGTGTCACATGTGAATGATGCAATGTAACACTTGAATGTATGTTGACATCAAGACCTATACACTACTTGTGCATCACATGGATGACAAACCAAACAAAATGCAACAAAAGCCAACAAAGTTGTTATGGTGCAGTCATTGGATTTAAAGGCAAAACAAATATTGCATCATCGTATTAACAAAAAATAATATAGAACTTACTGAAAACAAATTTGTATTATTTCCTCTTCCACTTCCCAAAAAAAAAAAAAAAAAAAAAAAAAAACATCACCTTCGTTATTCCAAAATTTCAAAGTAAAATCTAAGAATCCAAAAACCGGACATTATTAGAATGATTTACACCAAGAAAAATGTATAGACCCACCTGCTCTCCTATATCAAAATATATTTAACAAATTCACCTCTCTTTCTCTCCTATGGATTCCATCCAGAACCCAAAAAATGGGATGCCATGTCATTGTGATTGTATAAAGCATAGGTGATTGGAGATTTTCTGAACATATATTTGTGATATGGTATGAAATTTTCCATTTAAATGGACATTTTTGTCCTACCACCATAAAAGCCACCACAACTACGAAGGAGGAGATAAATAACTCCATTTTTGTTGCAATTAACAAAATGTCTAGCAGTCAAAGTTTTTTACATTCGATAAATCAATCCATTTGACAGTGTTTCCATGTTTGCAAGTTGAACAGGCCCCACACTTATAGGTGTCCTTAGTTCGGCAGCATAATTGGTAATTACTGCAAAAGTGACTCCAGCCTTATTGATCCCCTATCGAGCGTGGAGGTGTGTGTGTGTGTGTATATGTATATATATATATATATATATATATATATATATATATATATATATATATATACACACACATACATACATACATACACAGTATATACAGTCAGGTCCATAAATATTGGGACATTGACACAATTCTAACATTTTTGGCTCTATACACCACCACAATGGATTTGAAATGAAACAAACAAGATGTTATATTATCTTATATATTATATATAATCTTATCATATTCAGCCAAATGCTTCAGAACTCATTGGACGCCGCTTCACAGTGCAGATGGACAATGACATACTGCAAAAGCAACCAAAGAGTTTTTTAAGGGAAAGAAGTGGAATGTTCTGCAATGGCCAAGTCAATCACCTGACCTGAATCCGATTGAGCATGCATTTCACTTGCTGAAGACAAAACTGAAGGGAAATGCCCCAAGAACAAGCAGGAACTGAACACAGTTGCAGTAGAGGCCTGGCAGAGCATCACCAGGGATGAAACCCAGCGTCTGGTGATGTCTATGCGTTCCAGAATTCAGGCTGTCATTGACTGCAAAGGATTTGCAACCAAGTATTAAAAAGTGAAAGTTTGATTTATGATTATTATTCTGTCCCATTACTTTTGGTCTCTTATCAAGTGGGAGGGACATATGCAAACTGTTGTAATTCCTACACCGTTCACCTGATTTGGATGTAAATACCCTCAAATTAAAGCTGACAATCTGCAGTTAAAACCCATCTTGTTTGTTTCATTTCAAATCCATTGTGGTGGTGTATAGAGCCAAAAATGTTAGAATTGTGTCGATGTCCCAATATTTATGGACCTGACTGTATATATATATTAGATGGTAAGGGAAAGCTGTCACAAGTTTACATGTGTAATAACTAGATCAGAAGATTGAAGCACCACAACAGAATGTTGAAGTTCAAAAAAAAGGTTTTACTCCAAGCATGTAGCAAACGTAATAGCCAACACATTGTGGGGGGGTGCACACTTTGGTACCTTTTTCAGCGCCTAAAAGGACTGCTATAAAGGACTTTGGTAATGGATAAAATCTGTAAAATTGTACATTTGAATCTCAGTCCCCTTCGACAGATAGTACGTTGCAGCCCATGATCTAAACCCTACATTTAGATTCCAAGGTTTTCATGGGAGCTCTTCAGTGTAGAAAAGCAGCCCACACATCACCCAGATAACCCATCAAGACAGCATCAGTATGGTTTTGATAAAACCAATCACATCTACCAATGAACATCCACCTGAGGTTCCAGCAGCAAAGATCAACTGCCTCAGACAAGTTTAGATATAACTGGTTCTTCCTGAAATCAATGCCGGAGATTTTTTTGCCTTCAAAGATTGTTCTGAAAACCTAGTAGTAAAACTAATCGAAGCTTCATCTGGTTTGTTATTATTTATTGTGGATTATGTTAATTTCTAAGAGCTTTCCTTCTATGAATCACATTTCTCAGAAATTTGTCTTCATGCCTTCTAGCCTTAGACCTTGATCAGAATATTTTGGTTTCTTCCTCAAAAATAATATCCTTTATTTTAATGTTCTTTTCTCTTCTGAAGGTGTTCATGTTACAGAATGATGTTGTCCTTGCCATGAATCCTGGTGCCATTCCCATTCCTGTAACTACAACTTATACTCAACCGCCGCCACCACCACCGGCATATCCAGGCAACGTTTATAAACCTTGACCAATCCATTAATAAAGAGCACCTGTCACTTGCATATTTTATGGGCTGGATCAGCTCTCTATTGGATTGCTTCCTAATTATTACGAATCAGTAACTTAGCAATATCAGTAAAATTCTTAGGTTATATTTCTAAAAGTGATAACTATTTGCAAAAAAAGGTTTCTTAATGTGTTGGACTGGGGCTCAACTTGAGAAAGGGAATTGTCTTTTTCACCTCTACCAGTTCCATTTGTCTGCTCTATATCTATGGTTAGTCCTTCATATCATGATGTTTTTTATTATTTTTTTATATATTTAATGCTTCCCTATTGTCTTATACAGTACTATGACTATTGTTTGCTTATAGCTATAAGTAGCACTTTTTGTATAGCATAACTAAGCTAATCTGGGGTACAAAAAAAAAAATAAATCTATATCATTTTGTAAAGCGCTGGGAAAACTATTGGCGCTACATAAATTCTGTATAGTAATATAAATAATGTACACAATAATATATATAATGTACACATACACACACACAGTATATGTTTTGTATGTATTACATTGTCACTATATCTGTATACTACAATATATTAATCAAATATCAATTTTAGAGTGATGCTTTATTTATGGTTTTACTGATAGTTCAGTGAGACCTTTTTGGGTGGAAAAGCAACTAGTTACAGCACCAAACATTTTACTTGTTACTTTGTTTGCTATAGATGATTTGAGAGCAGACCTCATTTGATATATTCTTTGGGCAGACCAGTAAACCTTATTGAGATTTCTTCAGTGGAATGTGAATTGAGTACACCAGAAAATAATGTGTTGCCTTTCTAAAAATTAACATGAAATTAATCAATTGATTAATTCAGCCAGGCTTAACTTTGTTATATGTCTGAAAACTACCTGCAAGACAGTCTTAGGCCTAATTTACACATCCTGAGCCCTGGAGGAAACAGGATCAACACTTTTTTACAAAATCTGTTTTTAACATTCTAATTTATAATTTCAATTGGTATGACAAACTTGATTAAAGTCATGATTAGGTTAAAACGAATGTCACCCATCTCTCACCATCAATACCACTTTTCCCTTAATACTTATCTAATATGCCCAAAATAAAATCAGACAAACACAAGATTGTGCTGAAAATTGACTGTAGCAGCCATTTATTAATAAATAACCAATGTAACATTCCTTTAAACAGAAACAAGAAACATATTGACAAAACAGATAAAGCAGCAGTGGTGCCAGTCTTTGAAGGCACCAAAAGACTAATCGTTTTAAATCTGCAGGACCACTTAAAGGTCACCAGCTGCAAGACACCGGCTCGGGGACAGCCCAACTCTCTGCCGATACCTCCATGTACCAACTTTCTAGTTAACCCATCATTAACTGGAACGTCTCCAGAAGACACCATACGTTAGATGGGTCCCTAGTAAGAGATAGACTGTTAATTTAGACTGCCTTCAAATATCCTAATCGCCTGACCACAATGACCTTTGAGGAGCACCAATTCAAAACCACTGGAGAGAGGGAAGTTTCTTCGTCTTCAAAAGCTTGAAATTTTCTCTATCACAACAAGATCCTTCTTGGAGCCCCTCTAAAATTCAACTCTAACAATCACGATGAGTAACCTCATATCTCCTGACTCCAGCTATTGACCTTATTACAGATGTTAACCCTATATTTTCTTGCCTCCCCTGTTCACCCAGTCATGTCCACCCTTCACCTAATTTTTCTTTTTTTTTTTGGTTCAGGCTTATCTTATTTAAAAGTGAAACCATCCCCTTACCCTAACCGTACCTGAAAACCTAACATGAACCCTTCATGTAACTTTAACATCCACTGATTCTTAAAAAGTGAACTAATCAGATTATAAACATACAAATAAACACCATATACAGTCATGGCCGAAATTGTTGGCACCCTTGATATTTCTCCAGGAAATCATGTATTTCTCACGAAACATATTGCATTAACACATGTTTTGCTATACACATGTTTATTCCCTTTGTGTGTATTGGGACAAAACAAAAAAAGGGAGGAAAGAAAGCAAATTCGACATAATGTCACACAAACCTCCAAAAATGGGCTGGACAAAAGTATTGGCACCCTTTCACAACTGCGGATAAATAAGAATGTTACAAGCATGTGATGCTCCTGTAAACTCACCTGGGGCAAGTAACAGGTGTGGGCAATATAGAAATCACACCTGAAAGCAGATAAAAAGGAGAGACGTTCACTTAACCTTTGCATTGTGTGTCTGTCTGTGCCACACTAAGCATGGACAACAGAAAGAGGAGACGAGAACTGTCTGAGGACCTGAGAACCAAAATTGTGGCAAAATATCAACAATCTCAAGGTTACAAGTCCATCTCCAGAGAACTAGATTTGCCTTTGTCCACAGTGCGCAACATTATCAAGAAGTTTGCAACCCATGGCACTGTAGCTAATCTCCCTGGTCGTGGACGGATGAGGAAAATTGATGAAAGATTGCAACGCAGAATAGTCCGGATGGTGGATAAGCAGCCCCAAACATGTTCCAAAGACATTCAAGCTGTCCTGCAGGCTCAGGGAGCATCAGTGTCAGCGCGAACTATCCGTCGACATTTAAATGAAATGAAACGCTATGGCAGGAGACCCAGGAGGACCCCACTGCTGACACAGAGACATAAAAAAGCAAGACTACAGTTTGCCAAAATGTACTTGAGTAAGCCAAAAGCCTTCTGGGAAAACGTCTTGTGGACAGATGAGACCAAGATAGAGCTTTTCGGTAAAGCACATCATTCTACTGTTTACCGAAAACGGAATGAGGCCTACAAAGAACAAAACACAGTACCTACGGTAAAATATGGTGGAGGTTCAATGATGTTTTGGGGTTGTTTTGCTGCCTCTGGCACTGGGTGCCTTGACTGTGTGCAAGGCATCATGAAATCTGAGGATTACCAAAGGATTTTGGGTCGCACTGTAGGGCCCAGTGTCAGAAAGCTGGGTTTGCGTCCAAGATCCTGGGTCTTCCAGCAGGACAATGACCCCAAACATACGTCAAAAAGCACTCAGAAATGGATGGCAAAGAAGCGCTGGAGAGTTCTGAAGTGGCCAGCAATGAGCCCAGATCTAAATCCCATTGAACACCTGTGGAGAGATCTTAAAATTGCTGTTGGGAAAAGGTGTCCTTCCAATAAGAGAGACCTGGAGCTGTTTGCAAAGGAAGAGTGGTCCAAAATTCCGGGTGAGAGGTGTCAGAAGCTTATTGATGGTTATAGGAAGCGACTGATTTCAGTTATGTTTTCCAAAGGGTGTGCAACCAAATATTAAGTTAAGGGTGCCAATACTTTTGTCCAGCCCATTTTTGGGGTTTTGTGTGACATTATGTCATATTTGCTTTTCTGCCTCTGTTTTATATTTGTTCCAATACATACAAAGGGAATAAACATGTGTATAGCAAAACATGTGTTAATGCAATACCTTTTTTGTGTGAAATACTTGATTTTCAGGAAAAATATCAAGGGTGCCAACAATTTCGGCCATGACTGTATGTGCAGACAGGTAAAACTTACATGCAGTTTTGTTAAACCTCAGATTGTCTTCTATCTATGGCAGGGTTTCCCTCATTCTTAGGTGAATGCTATACAGAAACCTTGATTCTTAGTCCCTGATTTATAAACAGGATTTTCCAGTGACATCACCTTTTGTCAATCAATGACTAGAGCCTCATTGTTGATCAAGAAAAAACTCCCCCTAAGGGTGGGATTTTTTAGGCAATATATGAACAAGGTTTAAAAGACAATTAAGAATGACTTTTATTACAGAATATCTAAAAGGTAAAACACAATAGTTTCCGCATGTCAATCAATTATTACAAAAATGATATACAGAAATTTATCATACAAGCAGAGACTCTAGACAAAGTACCGGACGCATTTTGGAGGCACAGCTCCTTCTTCATGGTTGACTCTGCATACAATATAAGATCTGCAGCAAAATTGAAAATATACATTTTTTAATTATACAGAAAAACACCTCTCTCACATATTATCAGTACGGCTGAAATTGTTAGGTTGAGGGTCTAAGATTGGACTTGTGAATGGGTTGTGTGTGTGTGGGGGAGAGTGAAGGTGATGGGGGGCTAAGCTCTCATCTTGACATACTGTACTGTATTTCAATTAGTCAATGCCCTAGGGCCAGTTTGGAAGAACTGCTAGCACTGGTATTTCCAAGAGAAGAGGTCAGCTGCAAAATACTGTATATGCTCTCGAAACAGGTATCCTTTAACTTTCACATGTATATATTAAAATTTTTGCTATCCTTTAAAGGTGCCATTTATTAAAGAGAATGTCAGTATACACAAAGAACTAGCCACAAAACAGCCATTTTAAAACATACTATAGCTAGGTGCTGGATGCACAGAGGGACACAGAACGCCAGCAGGGGGCAGCATGTACCTGTGGGAGACTTCTTCCTGCCTGCCTGCCTGCTTGCTCTGTATCCCTCCTTCCCTCTCTTCTGGCAGCTGCAGCTCAACCAATCAGTAGCAAGAGGAGGACATAATAGTTGTCGCTTTCAGAAAAGGGCTCTTGCTTGACACAGGGAGGGCTGCAAAACTACAAATCCCATAAACTAGGGACCAAGGAGGAAAGGATGTGTTGTCAAACCTCCCAGAAAAGCTTGAGACTTTTGTGCCCAGGATCTGTCTGTATGCCCTCCTGTGCGCTGAAAGTCCAGGCAGAGGAGAGCATGTTAAGTGACTGGGTAAGGATATTTGTTGCTGCACAGCATTGGCCACACCAACACCACCTGCACACCTGCCACAGAGAGAGGCTGGGGCATCTTTCCACCTTCTGCTTATACCACTGTTCATTGGAGGATTCAGGGCAAGACAGAGGGGGTCCCTTCGTCCGTGGACACCTTCAGTTGTATCCTGGGACCTAGTGATAGGGCTATTTTCCATTAATTATACTTCTAAAAAGAGATTAATGGAGAGCAGGATGCCAAATACACCCAGTTCATAGCACATTTAGTATAGTAGACCTATACTTCATCCCTGCTTACTCTATACCACCACTATACGGAACTGTCACTGCATCTGACCCATCTCTACTCAGTACCTGTCCCACATCTACATTGCATCTGTACAAAGACTATACCACCCCTACAGAAACCCTAAACTGCATGCAGATTCATTAGGACTGTCACTAAGTGCACCAATGCTGTTAAAGGACACCAACGATAGCCAGCAGAGGAAACCTCTTAAGGATGACCCATTACGTAACCTGCCTGCAAATTCCCCCAGATGGCCTTAGGCCTAGCATAGCTACCATTAGTGCACTCTGGAAGATTAGCTGTAGCGTTTTTACCAGTGAGCAGTCTTATTAGTGCTCACTGATGTACTTTAGGTGGCATTGTTACGGTTTATGCTGATCTCGACAGCAAGTGTTATTCTACACATTGTCCTTTTGGCTTATTACCCTGTATACTAAAGTGTATTATTGCCATTATTATTTACTTTGCCCTTTGTCTCTGCATAACTTTCTAAGTTTTTTTAGAAAAAAAAAACAAAAAACAAACCCAATATATATTTGTCAAATTGATTAGGTGTTTGTGTTTCTTTTCAATACATTTATTGCTGGGTACTTATTAATTGTCACTGATTTCCTGTGATCTCTTGTGTTGGCGTACTCAGCCTAATGTGTCAGGGGAATGTAGGTTGTTGAGGTCAAGGCCAGGAACAGAGGACCCATCTTAACCCACAGCTTCTTCGGGGATAATGCTACAATACTTTTTTTTTTCATTTTTGAAGAAACATTTTCAGTGCTGATACAATAGCAATTATTTAAAATAAACATGGAAACTTACTATGGTCTTTGCATATATTCAATACTTATGCATGTCTATGCTTATTAGAACACAGGTACACAGCAGAACAGGTTACCTATACTAATTGCTGTTTGGTGTTTTTTCTCCTCTAGTGTTCAATTGCAGGATCAAGAGAGAATAGCATTATACTCAATTTCACGTAATTATGTGTTGTCTGTATCAGTATTATTGGAGTCGTGTAGTCTCCGATTTATAACCTAGGTGTAGGTGGGGCCTAAATTAGGTACCTTAATTTGGGAGTAACCACTCACACAGTTTGTATAATTGTGCCAAAATCTGTTTTGCTTGATAATGCAGTACAAAGGTATTTATAAGTTTAGCACTAACCCCTTGAGAGCCGCTGAGTTGTTTTTGGGTTCCCTGTCTTCCCTGAGCCTGCTTTGGATGCCCAACCCCTGCTGACACCACCTTAGACCTTTGGCCAGAAGAACCCTCTGGCAGTTACCATAGACTCTCACACAGGTTAGAGTGATCTAACACTGATTATTTAAGATCAAATGGCAAGCACAGTAAAATTAAGCACAATAAAATAAGAAAATATGTGCATGGAATGACAGTTAACACTGTCAAATAAGGGTGCAACAACACACACCCAAATCAATTTTTGATGTCCTGCAATTCAAATGGTAACCCCAGTCCTGAGATGTTTTCTCCCAAGTGAGCAGAATGGGAAGCAAGCAAACTGACAGACTAACTCACATTGGGCCCTCAGATAACCAGTGACTGGGTAAATTCTGAATTATGAAGAGCTCTGAAAAAGGATGGATCAATGTCCCTTGAAAATGTTCAATCTTCTGAGCGCTTGATGGAACCCTAGTTAGTGCACATAAAGATTTGAATCTCTCTTGATGCAATGGTAGGAATTCTCTAAAGAAGGTGAACATAAAGTAAGGGAAGCTGCTCCTTTAAGCGATGCTGAATTTGAATGGTGTCCCTTTAGCACTCCTGGGGTGAAACTATGAAGTGAGGCTGAGATTAAGAAAGGGGGGCGGGCAGAACACGCGTCTATAGCAGAATGGAAAGTTTACCTCTTTTGGAAAAGGCAGCAAGTTGTAAGGCTAGAGAAGTTCCTTGGTGAGTGGTGCAAATTGAGTCTGAGACCCCAGGGCACGCAGGGTTCAGATATTGCAGTGGGCTCTTGTGATTTAGTAAGTTCAGAGTGTGCAATGATTAGCAGGCCACAAGGCAAGATGGGCCAAACAATCTAGGCCGCAACAAGTGTAGCTTGTACAATAAAGAATACTAAGCTGAGTGTAACTGAGTTCAGCAATGTCCTTTGTAACTTAGATAGATAATTTGAGTTATGGAGCTGTCAAACCCGATCCCTGGCTGTGGTTAGGTAGCAGATAGTCTCTCTGCAAATGGGGCCCAGCACTCCTGTTTGCGAAGGTTGTCAGTCCAACTTGCCAGTGATCAGCGGTCACCAACTCTTTCTCACTCCTTCACCCTCTGAAGTTCTGGCCCAGCCCAGACCTCCAGTGTCCCACACAGCTTTCCTCTTGCACACCTTCCCTCTCCAACCCACACTGTCCACTTCCTCTCCGGTTCCCGGGCTTTGAGTATTTATCTACCCTCGCCCATCAGCCAGCTCCTTTGGGAAATGTAGTTTGTCCATCCATAGTAAACAGTGAAGTCTATCAGCCTATAAGTCCCACAAAGCTTTTCTTTAGCAGAGTCTGTATAACTAGACTACAGAACATTGCCATCTTGTGTCTATTTAATATACTGCAACCAGTATTTCTGCAGGGTTTTACATAAGTATGCACAGAAAACAGTAGAGTATGTACTGTAAGAGTACAGTGCAATATTCAGCATTGACATTACCAGAAGATGGCTTCATTCATCAGGGTTACTGTTCCCTAAGACGTTTTATGTAGGACATACAGTTGCAAGAAAAAGTATGTGAACCCCTTGGGATTCCGTGGAGTTTTGCATGAATTGGGCATAAAATGTGCTCTGAATGTCATCTAAGTCACAACAATAGAAGAACACAGTCTGCTGAACATAATACTACACAAACATTAGATGTTGCCATGGTTTAATTGCACAGAACATGTAAACATTCACAGTGCAGGGAGGAAAAAGTATGTGAAGCCCTAGCTTAATGACTTCTCCCAGAGCTAATTGGAGCCAGGAGTGAGCCAACCTTGACTCCAATCAGTGTGATGATATTGGATGTGTTGCTGACAGCTGTCCTGCCCTTAAAAAACACACACCTGTTTTGGGTTTACTGGTTTCAAGAAGCACTGTCTGATGTGAACCATGCCTCGCAGAAAAGAGCTCTCAGAAGACCTACCATCAAGAATTGTTGACTTGCATGAAGCTGGAAAGGGTTACAAAAGTATCTCCAAAAGCCTTGATGTTCATGTGTCCACGGTAAGACAGACTGTCTACAAATGGAGAAAGTTTAGCACTGTTGCTACTCTCCCTAGGCATGGTCGTCCTGTAAAAATGACTGCAAGAGCACAGCGCAGAATGCTGCATGAGGTAAAGAAGAATCCCAGAGTGTCAGCTAAAGACCTACAGAAATCTCTGGCACATGCTAACATTTTTGTTGACACATCTACAATAAGGAAAACATTAAACAAGAATGGAGTACATGGGAGGACACCACGGAGGAAGCCATTGCTGTCCAAAAAGAATATTGCAGCACGTTTGAAGTTTGCAAAAGAGCACCTGGATGTTCCACAGTACTACTGGCAAAATATACTGTGGACAGATGAAACCAAGATTGAGTTGTTTGGGAAGAACACACAACACTATGTGTGGAGAAAAAAAGGCACAGCACACCAACATCAAAACCTCATCCCCACTGTGAAACATGGCGGAGGGAGCATCATGGTTTGGGGCTGCTTTGCTGCCTCAGGGCCTGGACGGATTGTTGTCATTGATGGGAAAATGAATTCCAGAGTTTATCAAGACATTTTGCAGGAAAATGTACGACCATCTGTCCACCAACTGAAGCTCCGCAGAGGATGGGTGATGCAACAGGACAATGACCCAAAGCATACAAGTCATTCAACAAAACAATGGCTGCAACAGCACAGAATACGCCTTCTGGAGTGGCCCAGTCAAAGTCCTGACCTCAACCCGATTGAAATGCTGTGGCATGACCTTAAGAGAGCGATTCACACCAGACATCCCAAGATTATTGCTACACTGAAACAGTTTTGTGAAGAGGAGTGGTCCAAAATGACTCCAGATCGTTGTGCAGGTCTGATCTGCAACTACAGGAAAACGTTTGGTTGAGGTTATTGCTGCCAAAAGAGGGTCAACCAGTTATTAAGTCCAAAGGTTCACATACTTTTTCCTCCCTGCACTGTGAATGTTTACATGTTATGTGCAATTAAACCATGGCAACATCTAATGTTTGTGTAGTATTATGTTCAGCAGACTGTGTTCTTCTATTGTTGTGACTTAGATGACGTTCAGAGCACATTTTATGCCCAATTCATGCAAAACTCCACGTAATCCCAAGGGGTTCACATACTTTTTCTTGCAACTGTATAAGCACTTCTTACCGGCTTCTGAACTCAAGAGTACCAGCAATGGCCAAGGAGCCTTCCCTGAGCCATCCCTACCCCTCGGGAACATTTCTTTATGTTTTTGCTCTCTCCCTCACAAGAGGTTTCCTGTCCCTACCACACACTTGCCAGGAGCATGCCAAAATGAAGTGTGTTCCTTTTTGAAAAGGTTCCCTCACCTAAAAGTCCACCATACGTTCTTGAGAGTTCAATGTCCAGGCAGGCCACTTCTCCTCTCAAGGCACTGTATGTAATCTGTAAGGGTTCAATTCCCTTATGAGATTCCCCTTTCCATGCAATAATGGCATAAAGCCAACTACAGGTGGGAAGGTTAACTGCACCTGCCTTCATATTAATATAAACATCAGATGTAATTATGCAAACCCATTCTAATTCCATACATCCCAAACAGTTCAGAATTCATTTATTCAAATGGCAATCCTCCAAGACAGCAAACTTTCGGAAACTTTGTGTGAAAACAGGTATATTTTTTTCTGAGGAAGACAGCAAAGAATGTATTATAAATAACTGTAGTCCTCCTCAGTGACACCCTGAAAATTCTGCTCAGTTCATTGAAAAGTGATCTAATACACAGGTCTATCCGGTTCAACCTATGTGTGTGATTTTTATTCTCTAACAATTCTCATAGCCATGTACAGTATATTCTGCTTCCTGAGGAAGGCATATAAACCTTTTTTGAAGTTGTTGACACTCTCAGTTAATACTACTTCTTGGGGGAGGGGGGTGCCAAGGTTTTACTGCTCTAACAGAAAAGACAATTTTCTGCAATCGAAAGTTAAACCTCCTTTCTCCCAACCTTAAAATTGTGGTCAGGTGTCATTTTCAGAGTTGCTTAGAGTAAACAGTTTATTACAGTAACTGGATTCACCTTTGATATATTTGTACTTTATAATCAGATTCATTCTTAAACGCCTCTTCTTCAGAGTGAATAACTAATCTATGTAATCGATCCTCATAGCGGAGGTCCTCCAACCCACTGTTTTAATTATGTTGCCCTTCACTAAGCTCTTTCTAATTAAACAAAGTCTTTCCTGAGGATTGGTGACCAAAACTGAACTGGAAAACCAAGATGAGGCTGAACCAGTGTTTTGTAAAGGGGTATTTATTGACTTATTTCTTGAATGTATGCACTTTTTAATGTATGAGAGTATTGTGCTAGTTTTTGTTAGCTGCAGCTTGGTATTGCATGTTTTTACTATGTCTGATCTACAAGCACCCCCAGATCCCCTTTCATTACCGACTTCACCATAGAACCCCCTCCTAATGTGAATTTTGCATGTATATTTTTGGCATCCGAGAGAAAAACTTTACATTTTTTATTATTGAACCTCATCTGCCATGCAGCTCCACAATCCCGTATTTTGTCATGGTCTTACTGTATTGATGCTACCTCATGAACTGAAATTGAGCTCTTGATTTCAACCTCTGCATCTTCAATAAAGTTATTAAACTGCATTGACGTGAAGACAGATACCTGGGGCACACCAGTCTGACTTTATACCATTCAGAGAATGTCATTTATTACTACACTTAGGACCTGTTCATGTAAACAGCTTCCCACATACAATTTCATCACCTCCAACAGACCTTTTTTTTTTTTTTTTTTTTTTCTTACAGATTAAACATTTATGAGTTACAGTATCAAAGGCATTAGACAAATCTAGAGAACTTTATGTCCACTGGACTTCCACCATCCAATTGTTTTTACTTCCTTCCTCATAGAATAACAAGTTGGACTGACAAGTACAGTCTTTCATAAATCCATGGTGTTGGTTATCACAGACAAATTACTTTTTAAAGTCCCTTAACTTTCCATTCAAAATCTTACATACTATTGATGTTAGGCTGACTGGACAGGAGTTTCCTGCTATACGTCTTAATTGTTTTTTTTAAATTGGTACCATGTTTGGTCTAGAATTATCTGGTTCTAATATCCATCTCTTACAGAGTGCATGGTGAAAATACATGAGAGAGTTTGACACCTAAAGATAAAACTGAAAAGGATCACACAAAAAACTAGAAGGTTCATAACAATATTAACAGCCTGTAGAACAAAACTGGCAATCTGTAAATAAAATAAAAACAGCCTTTCACCTTTGCAACAAAAATATTCAAAGATCGTTTTCAAAAGCATTGCTTGTGGTGACATGTGAAACAGATTTCTAAACTGCTGTTTAGAAGTTTCACAGATTTTACAGAGTGATGTAAGTCGACTATATGGTTTGCCAAGAGACTCAACTCAACTTGAAATGACTGAAATCTATTACTATTATAAGTGGTAGTAAAGTCAACCATTCAGTTCCTAAAATTCAATACAGCTTGTACACAAATGTTTTTTATACCATTCTGCCTCACTGATTATCTCTCTCTGTGTGTTCTTGCTTTATTTTTCTAAGCTCCTTGTCCAAAGCCAGCACCATATTTATTGTTCTTTTCCGGCATCTATCCTGTGAGAAACTTCCACCCTTTCTTGTAGTAAGGGCCAGAATCTCACGCATGCTCATTGGGGGCTGCTTGAAGAAGCTGTATATCGTGCCGTAGTCTCACGGGATTGCAATGCCTCAGAGAGTGCATGATGTAGGCACGGCATCCTCCGGAATAGACTGATGGCACACAGAGCATGCCGTGAATTGCTTCAAATGTGTGCATGTGCCAGTGATGTCATGAAATTGCACCTGGCTCGATTTCTACAGAACGGCAAAGGTTAGAAAGAATGCAAACACAATGCCATGTATATGGTTTATAAATTACTTTAATGGACGAAAATCAGAATGTTGAGTTTACTACTATTTTAAAAAGATGTAGCAAAAAGAAAACAAATAGTGCACATTTTTTGATGTGAGGTCAGAGAGAGAACAGATTTGGTATATTGTAAGGATGAAGGGCACAGCCTTATGGGAAATTACAGTTGTTACAGAACATTATGAAGAGACAGTGCACCCACAATGGCACTCCGTCACTGCTGTATACTAGGAGAAAGACTTGCGGACTTATACATTCACTTGTAGGCCTAAAATGTTACTTCTTATCTTCACTTATAGGGTTACTGTCCAGTGACTCAGGGGTTCAGATGCTGTACTGTGTCTGGTGTTTGGACTGTGCTGTTCCCGTAGAAGGGATCTATATAAGCAAAATTGGTTGGGCTGGGGGTTATTGTTGCTGGTTGTGGGAGTTGGAGGGACCATGCACAGGAAGATGAAGTGTTCAAACTAAGTGGGGTTGCCATTAGGCATTGGTCCAATGGGACTGTATAGCTAAAGCCATGCCTCGACTGGTTGGAAAATACCATGAGCTAAGATATGAGCCCTTTAGTACACAAAAAGGAAAGAGGGGAGTACCATCATGTTTGCTAATATTTTCCATTGCCAATGTAACTATTGGAGAGCTGTACTGTGGAGATGAAAAGGAACTTTTACTTATGCTTTTAATTTAAATAAAGAGAGTTTTGAGTAAGTTACAACAACTGGTCTGATTTACTGCCAAAAGAGAGTGAGATTGTACATTCGTAAATGGCAATGGGGAATGAAGTGCAGCCTTTATGCTAACCTTCTGCGTGATAGAGAAGAAAAAAGAAAAAGGAAGGAGGAGCAGTCAGCTTGGCAGAGGAGGCGCTGGTGGTGGTGACTGGTAAAATAGATGGTCAGAATGGTGGATTGGTGGCTATTTGTTCTACCTTTCTAAGCTGCAGGGTCCATATATTAGGGCTCACTGTGTAACAGAACCATCCTAGGGATCATGCCTGGACCACAGGTGTGTGAGGCAACAAAGTATACAGCAGCTTCCCTCCATGCCTTCGGGTAGAATCAAGTAAACTGTAACATGTAACGTGTAAAGAGCTAGTGGAGGTCAGTATGCCACCCCCTCCATGTCAGTGGTCAGTGTGCCCCCATTATGTTGGGGGTCAGTGGGATCATCATTACACTTACCTCATTTTTGAACCATGGAGAAGGGTAGGCATAGGATTATGATTGGTGGCAGAAGTGGATAGGGCACTCTTTTAAACGTAAACACATTTGTGAATACTGTGACTGGCCAGCGCAACAGTGACAAGGCACCAAGTCAATCTGATTGTCTCGAAGTCTTTCCTTATGATCTAATCACAGTGCAGATCACAGACATTATGTAGCAGGGGCAGGTGGTTGGGAAAGCCATGGCCCCAACCAGAAGCTGCAGGGCATGTACCCTGTTCTCCAACACAATTTACACCCCAGCTTTTAAATTTTCTCCCCGGCTCCTTTGATTTTTTTAATCATAAGATGTCGGAGAGTGATGCAGACAAGACTACCCACCAATCAAATGTTTGCAGGTTCATTGGGATCAGCTGCAATTTGCGCAGTGTATGGCTGGCTTTAATTTCTATGTTGCAGAGATGAGGAAAGGGGAGAAATTCTGTAGTTTAACCAAGGACAACTAGGCAGGTCTAACAGAATTTCTTGTGATTTCATTGAATAAAATACTGGGTGTTCTCAGTCCACAAAAGAAAATTAGGAGCTTAGTGTATTTCTGGCAGATTTACAGGTATTTTTATGTATTTGCAGGGTCTCTAAAAGATTAAATATCCAATTTCCCTCCTAAATATATCAGACAATTTTCCTCCTTAATATAGATCTTAAGGTCTAAGCCAAAATTATAGTGACCCGTCTTTCTCTACTTTTGCCAGATTTGATCCACAGTGACCTGGTGGGGTTTGTCCCTGGTCATGAAGCTAAGGACAGCACTACTAAAACATTACATCTCATCTTATATCCAAAAACAATCTTCAGTCAAAGGCATCTCTTGGCTTTGCGAGGCCTTAGGCAAAACTTAGACACAAGGCTCCACTCATGCCCATAATGGGAATAATAATTGAAGTGATAAAAATGAGCTGTATAAAAATTGCATATATTAAGAGCCTTAAATATTATGAACTATGAATTCACAGTTTCTAGCAAAGACACATCCCATATATGCAGCAAGGAGACATCCATCCCCCATATATTTAGCAAAGAGACAACCCCCATATATCCAGCAAAGAGACAACCCCCATTTATCCAGCAAAGAGACATCCCCATATATCCAGGTAACAGACAGCCCAAGTCAGCTAAAAGACAGCTCAATCCAGCTAGGAGACAGCTCAATCCAGCTAGGAGACAGCTCAATCCAGCTAGGAGACAGCTCAATCCAGCAAAGAGACAGCTCAATCCAGCAAAGAGACAGCTCAATCCAGCTAAGAGACAGCTCAATCCAGCTAAGGGACAGCTCAATCCAGCTAAGGGACAGTCCCAACTGAGCTAAGAGACAGCCCAAACCAACTAAGAGACAGTCACAGAGGGACCCACATCCAAGCAGCATTAATTGTCTAGCCCTCTGCCCTGCAACATTGCCAATCCAAATGCCAATCATCAATAATTTACCTTTAGCAAGGCAGTGGACACTGTTCAACTCCTTCCTACTCACTGCTGTTTCCACAGACTACAGCAGTGCTGCACAGTGATGATCACAGTAAGCAGTCAGTGAGGCTACGGAGTCGCTCTTCTTCCAGACTTCCACACAGCTCTGAGCTCCCAAGTGTGACTGCCACCAAGAATGCATCCATTCTGCATTGCCGTTGATATCACTTCACCTTCCATACTAGTGCAGTACAGTTGCCAGAACTGTTGAGCCGACACTATCCCCTATTGTCAATAGCTGGCCACCAGCTCACTTTGTAGCTGCCTCCAGCCTCCAGGCCAGCCCAGAAAAAAAGCCCTGGCATTAGTTATGCAAATTAGGTGGCTGCCTAATTATAGAGCCGTCTCTGTCTTCGGTCTTGATTTCTTTCTTTCGTTGCTGCAAAAGGTGTTTATTAGGGTCAGTTGGCAATTGCTACACCTTTTGCTTAAACTAATAGGACTGAGACCAAATTTCATAAGACCCTTTCAATACTTCTGACGACACTTGAAATTATTTGGTATGTTTAGTCATTCTTAAATCAATATATCAAAAGACTGAGGCTCTCAATGTTTCCTTTACACCTGCCTCTTTCTATACTGAAGGCCAACTTCTCTTTCCAATGGAAGTACACAACTATCAATTATTTAGATACTGCCATCCTGGCCTGCCTTTCTGATTTATCTTCTCTCAACTATGGCCCCTAAGTCTCTAGAATATGTAGGGAATTGGATCCATCCCTGGCATTTCTTGCATATTTGCTGCTTTGGAAGAATCAATACCTTAAAAATAGGCATTGATTCCTAAACCTCTGTATTTTTTTTCCCCAAACTCTGCCTATCACACTTCCCTTCAACCTTTTTTTTTTTTTGAACCATATTTAACCTAGGGTTTCAGACGTCTGCTGGAGATGTGGCATTTCAAGAGACACCTATATCCATATATGATGGGAATGTAGCAAACCCCTTCCTTTCTGGCACTACATTTTCAACATCTATGACAAACTCTATGGAGAATTATCTCCTTTTCGAGACATTGCTTTACTATCCATCCTCCCAATGTCCACAACCTGACTAAAAACAACCCCTAAGACATTTCCTTTCAGCATGTAGACAATTCATACCTTCTCTCTGGATGCCCCTCAGTTTACCTTCCATCCTAAATTGGGTACTTTTGGTAAATGACATAATGAAAATGGTGGAACTCCCAGCTTTCAATCCAGACTCCATTGACAAATTTCTTCCCTAATGGTAAGTTAGGATTTGGTACTCGTCTAAATTAATGAAAAATTGGAATGTCAATTCTATGTGAATAAAATAATAAAAAATTTAATAAAACAAAAAAAACAAAAAAAAAAAAAAAAAAAAAAGGGAATGTCAATTATTTTCTTTGAATTTGAGATGGTGTTGTTATTCAATTTAGTTAATGTGAAAAGTCTGTGTTGGCAGCTTGAACCTCTCCCTCGTCTCCTCTCCTCTCTCCTCAGCTCAGCTTTCTCAATTGTGCTTTCTTCACTGGCTGCTTTGTTTATTCCTCCATATACGGAACATGCAGAGAAGGGAAAAGAAACATAGTGTCTTATCCGGGATATAAGTGATTTATTGCTCTTTGATCTCCCACTCACATTGTGTAAATATACTCACCGTTCCTCTGTGGATGCGTGGGAGGGGCGGTGACGTTATCACGCATCCACAGAGGAACGGCGAGTATATTTACTGCAAGCAAACACATCAGCCAGGCTGTCTGAAGCACAATCTTGATACATTGTATGCAAAGCGTTATTTACATTTACACAATGTGAGTGGGAGATCAAAGAGCAATAAATCACTTATATCCCGGATAAGACACTATGTTTCTTTTCCCTTCTCTGCATGTTCCGTATATGGAGGAATAAACAAAGCAGCCAGTGAAGAAAGCACAATTGAGAAAGCTGAGCTGAGGAGAGAGGAGAGGAGACGAGGGAGAGGTTCAAGCTGCCAACACAGACTTTTCACATTAACTAAATTGAATAACAACACCATCTCAAATTCAAAGAAAATAATTGACATTCCCTTTTTTTTTTTTTTTGTTTTTTTTTGTTTTATTAATTTTTTTATTATTTTATTCACATAGAATTGACATTCCAATTTTTCATTAATTTTTTATTGATATTTGTTATAATCACATATAATTTTTTAATTCATATTTATAAATTAATTTATGTTAATTGTATATTTAAGCACCATAGAAGTAAGTAATGATTGGATTATAGGTGGTATATTAAGAAATTCACACAACCAAAAAAGGTTAATCACAAAAGGTTGATAATATTGGAGCGCGGTACAGTATAATAATTCATAGTTGAAACACAGACTTGATACTTAATGGCTGTCTTGGGTTACCTAGCAAGTCCTTTCAGTTGAGTACAAGTTATTCTAAAAAACCTGCTTGTTCCCATGTCCTTAATCCATTGCATATGCTTAGATCAGGCTTCCCCCTGAAATTCACCTCTACCTCCTGCATCACCACTGGTCATCTGTTTATCTTCAACCTTGGCCTGCTTCCTGGACTTGCCCTGCTTGCCAATTTTGTCCCGCTCTGCCCAGCTGTTATTGACCTTGTCCTGCACCTGTTTTTTTTCAATTTCTTGCTTTGATACAAAGCCTAGACTGTCTCTTTTTTCTCTTCTACCCTCTCCTCCTATTCCCTCTTGATTCTCTCTGCTGATTGATTTTTCCATGCAGGATTTTCCTAATAAAGTCAATTCATCACTGAGAGAGCTCTTTTCTCTGTTATATTAGTTCAGAAATCTTACATAGTGTGGACATACATGTTAATTTCTGCAACCTGGTTAATGCTTTCTTCTATTGCCTTATTTTCACTCCATACCATGTGTTTAATCCTGTATGAGGGTATGAATCGAGGTCTTAATCCTGTGTACTGTTTCTTGTACATGTATAACATTTTCAAAAACAAAAATATATTCAACAGTAAAAACAAAATCAGAGCACAGGTATGTTTTATTTCTACTGCATAGTGCAGGTCAAAGGCCAGACCTGAACCTGTAGCTGTCCTACAACTTGTATCTATTTGTCCCACATTGGCACTTAATCCATTGAAGCATTGCAGTTTGCAGAGTAGAGTAGGGGCCAGAGAAGGATTACTTAGACACAGTTGGCCAGCCTAAACATGTATTGCAATGTACATGAACTAATAAATCCTTTTTTGTGCAAAGTTTGCTAGAAAGGGTGTAAAGCAGTATGCAGAAGATCCATTTAGAATTTTGACTTAACGTGATCCCTCCCTTTAGGGTTATATTTACATGTATAAACTATTAGGATTTGAGCACTGGAATATCTTCTACTCAACCTTTGACACCCTTATGTGAGGAACATGTCTTTTACAGAAAACATTCTAGTTTTCCTGCTCCTAGCCTGTGTTACAATGTTTTAACAATGTATAAAAAACTTTTATGAGATGGCTGTGATGGTGAAGATAGTGGGGTCATCAACTATATAAGGAAAGGCTTCCTTTAATCTATGTTGCCTACTAGTCAATCTAAGACTGTGGATACCCATAAATATTGTCTGAACAGCCAGAATATTTTTGTTGCATGGGAGTGGTAGCCCTTGATTACATGGCTTACAGAACATATGGCTCATAGAATGTTATTTCAAGACCAGTGTTCAAGAGAAAGGATGAGGGGCTAGCATATTTTTATGTAGACACTAAAATACTTATCAAGAAGCCTAACAATTGAATGTAAATTTTGCTATTTAACTTGCCCAACTAATATTTTGTTGGCTCCAACAGGCCCAGTAATGTTGACCCCTGCTAGAATAACTGACTATTGCCTGTTATACGTTTGGCTCTGTATCACAGTCCCACCTATTCCCTGTATTGCAAATTCACCTATTTGCCATTGTCTACCCATCTGAGATAATGTCCTGTCCATGTTTTATAACCCACCACAGAAATTTCTAGAGGCTTCTGAGTACCAGAAAACACATTTTTAACATCCTCAAAAAGTGGTTGCAACAGGTCTGGAGGGATGAATTTATTTGTAGAGACATCCTTTGAGAAAAGTCAGTAAATTATTTCAGATACACACCGAAACCAGAATTACCTGTTTGGCCATCTTGGATTTGGGCTGTACATGGTTTTCCTGCATAAGTTTATTGATATGCAGTAAAAGTTTTTTTTTAAATATTCAAATGCTACACTATGGTCAATTTTTGAATTTTTTGCATGGTATTACTAACTATACTCTAGAGGAGTATCCAGGGGCGGACTGACAACTCATGGGGCCCCCGGCAATAGGGGATCATGGGGCCCCTGTGTCCTTGCCCTCACTCAAAGCACACCCAAAAAGCCTATAAAAAAGGTACCAGGGGCATTTCATGGGGCCCCCAACTGACCCCGGGCCCTGGGGCAGTGCTCGAGTGCTCGAATGGTCAGTCCGCCCCTGGGAGTATCTGATACAAGGGAATTGGGGAAATATTGGATTATATTGAATGTGCACATATAGCACGTAAAACAGTGGACATATGGTCCAATAAGGAGCACTAATTCACAAGGGGATGCATGGATATGTGGATGTTTAAACATACAGGAGCTAGATGGTTCTATTTTGCACTATAAGTTATACTAAAATGTGAACACCTCCATGTATGGATGGTTGTTGATATAGCAAGATGATATTATAGATTTTTGCTTTTTGGGTATCTTCAACACTGACTGGGAACTTCAGTGGGAAAAGTACGGATGAGAACATGTGATATATGCCATCCGAAATTATGTATTTGGTAAGCGTAGATGAGACAATGAGAAAGTGGTCAGCACTGAAAGCACTGGGTGATTTTTGGCACAATTATTTTCGCTTAATGTGGAAACAATATGACCTGGCTGGTGTTTTTTTTTTTTATACAATTGGAGCATACTACACTATACTGTATATTTTGTGTTGTGTTTCTTTGTTATTTTTGCAATATATGGACCTACATTCTGAGGAAGGGTGGAAGGTGGTGAAATAAAGAGAAGACACACATCTGGTGAGAGATTAAAGGACCCTTTTGCAAATACAAATTTGGGATTGATTTCTTAGCATGGTTTTATTTATATATTTGGATTTGTACATTTACAGATGCTTAGAAGGATATATATAGCGTTTTTCTGTGCTCCCATATAGGCATGAAGTTATTTGTAGAGCAAATACAAATAAGCTTAAAGGGAAACATGTTGCTTAAAGCTTAAAAGAGTGAAAGACGTTGAGAGGATGCAAGATGGTCTGCTGTACAGTTTGTTACTCTCCTCTGAAAACAGACAGAACCATCCCAACTTTGCACCCCTCTGGGATTTAATTTGAAAATATTTCCCTTCCTTTGGAATTACAAAAAACTGTTGGAGAGCACACCAATGCAGTTTGGGCCCCAACGTTGGCCACTGGCAGGTTTACCACTATCTAGTTGAAGGTGATAATAGGGAACTGTGACTTTTAGACCCCTGAGTGTACACAGTATTTTCAATATTAAAGAACTTCCCCATCAGTCAGGGCCCAGGAGGTGCAAATTTTGCCCCTTGAGCCAGGTTTCAGGTACTCTGTGAAATTATGTTTGATAATATCTTGTTTGTGAATTATTTTTATTGCAACAGCTATTTGCTATTGTGTAAAGTTATTGTCACTGTTCGTTATTGGTCATTTTCCCCAAATATTTATTTTTTATTTATTTCAGTTACTTATATAGCGCCATCAATTTACGCAATGCTTAACATATATATTGTACATTCATATCAGTCCCTAACCCTCAAGGGGCGTACACTCTAAGGTCCCTAACTTACATCCATACACATACTAGGGCCAATTTAGACAGGATCCAATTCACCTACCAAATTGCATAACCCCCCCCCCTCCAAGATATGTGACCATTATGTATCAGAAAAAAATCCCTCCACCCCCCCAAAAAAAAAGAAATCACCTCTCTCAGCACAAATCTTTGCCCCCCAGCATATATTTTCTCTGCCCATATGCTCCCGGCACAAATCCCCCCCCCCCAAAAAAAAAATCCCCCCTCCTAGCACAAATCCTCCACTCATCAAATTTCCCCTCTGAGCATGCCTCCTCTCCCAGCACAAATTCCCCTCCCCAATCCTAGCACAAGTCCCCCCCAAATGTCTCCTCCTAGCACGAATACCCCCAATCATTTCTACTAGGACAAATCCCTTGCAGAATAAATAAATACATTTCCTCCCCTATCACAAATCCCCTGCCCCCCTACCATATCACATTTTCTAGTACAACCCCCCCCCCATTCTCCCTTTCAGCACAACTCACCACTCCTAGCACCTCCCCAAATTCCCCCTCTTAAAACAATTCATTCCCCTCCCAACACAAATCAAAACCCCCCTCCTCTTATTCTCATAGTACTGCCCCCAACCTCACATGATACTACAGTGCCCAGAGCAGCCGCCCCCCTCCTACCCACCCCTTGTCCCGGCCCTGTACACAGGTCACTTTCAAATGTTTAACCAAAAGACATTAACAGACAACGGCTTGAAGCCAAAGAGCAAAAGGCAGCCTGTTTAAACTGCCAACACAAATACGATTTTTTTTATAGGTGTTAAATGATGTTGTAAAACTTTTAGTAGTGTCAATGACATGGTTTAGCTGCTTTGCATACTTTACAATCTTGTATTTTTATACAACCGGACATTATTGTCCCCAAGATTAGAGATCTAAAGGCAGTATGAGAAGCTACTATAGCTGCATCCACAGGACTTTGTAAGAAAACACTCCCTGAGACTTACATTTGGATCTACACTTAGAAAGCACCAAACACCGAAAGTGTGAGTATACATGTATAATGTGTTTATTTATGTGGAACTAACATGTAACATGTCGTCTATGGACAGCTTTTGCTGGAGTTTGTATACTTCCTCCAATGCACAAGGACATAAAAATTGTTGCAATGTCACGGAGAACCAAAATGTTGCATTGGGAACAGGGGCGGACTGACCATTTGGAAACTCGGGCACTGCCCGAGGGCCAGGGGTCAGTAGGGGGCCCCATGAGATGCCCCTGGTATCTTTTTCATAGGCTTTTTTGAGTTTCGGGCAAGGACACAGGGGCCCCATGATCCCCTATTGCCCAGGGGGCCCCATGAGTTGTCAGTCCGCCCCTGATTGGGAATGGTGTTGGAGAACTGCTGTGTGAGTTGAGAACTGATGGGGAATGTGCAAGAAGCTGGACATGGCAAAATCACTGCTTGGCACCATAGAATGACAACTAGACACATTGATAGCACTGCTTGCACTGGATTACCAACTGTAAGCTCCATGAGCAGGGTCCTCCTATTCCTTCTGTACTGAAATGTATTGTAATTGTACTGTCTCCCTTATATTGTGAAGTGCTGCGCAAACTGTTGGCGTTATATAAATCCTTTATAATAATAATAATAGGCATTGTGATAGCTCTGTTGGACACGGCAATGTCAACTGTCAACACTATTGGGCAGTAAATGAAAACTGAACTCCCGTTAACACTTTTTAATCAATTAAACCACTTGCTCTCCAGAGGATTTACTCCCCTTCCTGACCAGGCCATTTTTTTACGATACGCATTGCGTCACTTTAACTGACAATTGCATGGTCCCTGTACAGAAACACTGTACCCAAATTAAATTTATGCCAATTTTTTTCCCGACAGAGCTTTCTTTTGGTGGTATGTGATCACCTTTGCATTTTTTATTTTTTGTACTATAAACAAAAAACCCCGACAATTTTGAAAAAAAGAAAAATTATATATATATTTGACTTTTTGCTATAAAACATATCCAATAAAAATAAATTAGAAAAATAAAATTTCTTCATAAATTTAGGCCAAAATGTAGTCCACTACATGTCTTTGCTAAAAAAAAAAAAAAAATCCCAGTAAGTGTAAATTATTTGGTTTACATGAAAGTTATAGCGTCTACAAGTGGGGGTATATACAGTATACTGGAATTTTTTTTTATACTAGTAATGGCGGTATTCAGCAACTTATAGTAGGACTGCAGTGGGCATTCTGACACTGAGGGGAACTGACTAACTGCCACTGACATCCCTAGTGACACTAATACAATGATCAGTGCTAATAAAAAGCAGTGACACTGTACTAATGATGCTGGGCAGGAAAAGGTTAACATCTGGGGCGATCAAAGGGTTAACTGTGCGCTGTGTGTGTTTTACTAACTGTGCTGTGTGCCTTGTGTGCTGTGCAGAGAGATACAAAGCAGCATGTCAATGCTGATAGCAGAGAGATCTGTGTCTTGTGTCTACACACAGGTCTCTCCCCTGTCAGCTTTGCAGACATCCCCAGCAGCCAATAGCGGTGTGCGCTCCCCCTACCCGGAAATGCAAATCACACACACACACACACACACACACACACACACACACACACACACATACACATATATATATATATACACATATACACACATACACACACACACACACACACACACACATATACACATATATATATATACACACACACACACACACAAATGTATGTGTGTGTGTGCGATTCGGCGCAGCCCTGCCGCCCTGTAGCAGTACATCTGCTATAGGGCGGCGGGCAAGCGGTTAAGCAACAGTTTTGTTTTTCCTCTTGCAAAAAAGGTGTTACATTAATACATGCAATCTGACCATGGTCAGTGTTAAATGGTTTGTCTCAAATCACTAACTGCCACTTTTGCTGGACATCTCGTTCTGTTAAAGGAAGTTGAAAAATACCAGACTTACTGGCCTGATCACCATGTGAAAATAAAGTACAAAGGCTTACAAAAGAAAACTAATGCAGCCACCACATCTAATAATTGGTAAGCTGCAATATAAAGTTTACTTAAAATTTTGCATACCCTGGCAGAAATCGTTAAATTTTGGCATGGATATTGAAAATATGACTGATCATGCCAAAAAACTGTCTTTTATTTAAAGGATAGTGATCATATGAAGCCATTTATTATCACATACTGTAAATGTTTGACCCCAGGGGCGGACTGACCATTTGGAAACTCGGGCACTGCCCGAGGTCAGTAGCGGGCCCCATGAGATGCCCCTGGTACCTTTTTCATAGGCTTTTTTGAGTTTGGGCAAGGACACAGGGGCCCCATGAGTTGTCAGTCTGCCCCTGTTTGGCCCCTTTTTAAATCATAATAACAAATTACCCAAATGGCCCTGATCAAAAGTTTACATACCCTGGGATATTTGGCCTTGGTACAGACACACAAGGTGACACACAAAAGGTTAAAATGGCAATTAAAAGGTTAATTTCCCACATCTGTGTCTTTTTAAACTGCAATTAGTGTCAGTGTATAAGTAACCAATGCCTTTGTTAGCTTTTCATGGATGCACTGAACAGGCTAGATACTGACCAATGTGGAGCAGAAAAGAACTGTCAAAAGACCCGCATAACAAAGCAATGAAACTTTATAAAGATGGAAAAGAATATAAAAAAGATATCCAAAACATTGAATATGCCAGTCAGTACTGTTCTATTACTTAAGAAATGGAATATTCAGTGATCTCTTGATACTAAGCCAAGGTCAGGTAGACCAAGAAAGATTGCAGCCTCAACTGCCAGATGTATTGTTCAGGATACAAAGAAAAAACCCACAGGTAACCTAAACCCCCCCCCCCCCCCCAAAAAAACTACAGGATGCTCTGGAAAAAGACTGCGTGGTTGTCTCAAGGAGACAATACTTTAACCAAAACGAGCTGCATGGTCAAGTTGGCAGAAATAAGTCTATAATGCTCCAATGCACAAAAAATCCCAGTGAGGTATGTCAAGGTGTTGTCAGGCATATTGTAACCAGGCTTTTTTGTGACATTGGCACAGTAAAGCCTTCTTTCTCTTTTTGCCAACTTGACCATACAACTCATTTTTGTTCACGTATTGTTGTATTGTGCTCCTTGAAACAACCACTCTGTCTTCTCCAAAGCAGCCTTTATTTCCCATGAGGTCACCTGTGGGTTTTTTCTTTGTATCCCTAACAAATCTTCTAGCAGTTGTGGCTGCAATCTTTCTTGGTCTACCTGACCTTGGCTTGGTATCAAGACATCCACGAATTTTCCACTTATTAAGTGACTGGACAGTACTGATTGGTATATTCAAGGCTTTTGATATCTTTTTATATCCTTTTCATCCTTATAAATGTAGCATTACCCTCTTGAGAGCTGCTGGATTTTGGGTCCCCCTTAAGCTGTGCACAGCCAAGCAACACGCATTTTTCCACACTGTCTTCGAGAGTCAGTAAAACAGTCCTTTAGCTTGGTTTTTTGTTTTAAATTAGGGGTTAACAACTTGGATGGGGTCTAAGTGTACATGGGATGCCCACTGAACTATAAACCACTTCTTAGCAAGGACTGTACAAAATGTAAATCAAAAATCAGCAACAGTCTCTTTAAAAAAGCACTGAAGTGTACCTCCTCAGACCCCAGATGAAACTCCTCATCCACCCTGCTGTCCTGAGGGTATCCTTGGGCAAGGGATTCCAGAATCTACTGTGAAGCAGTTCCAGATGAGGACTAGTTGGGTGTTGCACCTGACCGCCCTCACCCTTCTGTGTCCCAAGGGGTGTAGAAGTACTCACACTGTCCTGTAGCTTAGTGAGTTGCAGCTGCTTTTTCAGGCTTTAAAGCTGTGCTGGCTCCTTCCCTGCTCACAGGTTGTGTTCACAAGGAGACCATAGGGCAGTTGAGATCCTCCTGTCTGCTTCAGCCTCTAGGTAGGCCTGTCCTCTCCCTGGAGGCCCTCCTAGGCTCCACTCTCCAGCACCTTCCTTACGCTATCTTCCACCCAAACAACACTACTACTGCTGCACAGGCTTGCTCATATTTAAGAGTTGCTCTAAGGCACCATGTCCAGCCTCCTGTCTGGGGATTGGCCAAATTCCCTTAACCACACAAGTCTAGACCTCCTCCCGTCCTCTGCCCCTCTGCTAGAAAGTTCCTTCTGTTTCTAGAAGGATGGGAGGGCTCCAGACGCCCTGAACTGTATAGCCTCTCAGCCTGCCCTAAGGTAACCTCACTGCCTCACTCCCAGGCTGACTCATCCCAGGCATCTAACAAGCCTCTATCACGCAAAAACCCTACCTAAACTAGAGGGTGCTACATAAAAGTTGGGGTGCGCAAAATCATGTATATATAGATGTGATTTTGTATTTCCGGGGGGGCGTGCGCGTGCCCTACCTGCGCCGCCATTCGCGGCCTCAGCTGTCAATCACCGGGTCCCGGCTGGGGATTACTTGACAGCACCCGGTGATCGAGGATCTTTACCGATGGAGGGAGAGAGCTGTACTTAAACAATACAGTTCTCTCCGCTGTCAGCTCCAGCACACTGCTTTGTATGGCTCTGCATAGCGCATGTTAACCCCTTCATGCCCAGTGCCATTAATACAGTGTCAGTGCAACCAAGTCTGTTCCCCCCAAGTGTTAGAATGCCCGCTGCAGTCCCACTATAAGTTGCTGATTGCCATTACTAGTAATAAAAAAAAAAATCCCAGTATATATACCGCCATTTGTAAACTCTATAACTTTCACGTAAACCAATTAATTTACACATATTGGGATTTTTTTTTTTTAGCAAAAGACATGTAGCAGAATACATTTTGCTCTAAATATATATTTGATTTTTTTACTGGACATGTTTAAAAGCAAAAGTCCAAAATATTGTTTTTTTCTCAAAATTGTTGTTTTTTTTAAAGCGCAAAAAAAAACCCCCGCACAAGTGATCAAATGCCACCAAAGGAAAGCTCAATTTGTGGGAAAAAAGGATGTAAATTTCATGTGGCTGCAGCCACATGCTTGCATTACTGCACAATTGTCAGTTAAAGTAAAGCAGCTCCGAAAAGCAAAAAATGGCCTGGTCAGGAGGGGGGGGGGGGGGGGGGGGTAAAAATCCTTTGGAGGGCCAGTGATTAAAGTAGAACAAAAGTCAGCAAAAACAGTTGCTAAGAGGTAGAATCTTGCTCCTATACTTCCATACAAATAGTGGGGCCCGTAATTATTACAGAGTACGGCTGAGTCAGTGAGGTTAAACAGATGGGCTTTTGCTCTGCAAAAATCTCCTAGTAACTGAGGCATAAAGGTGTCTGCACACAGTGTCTCCAAGTTCTGCTTATTTGCATCCCCCCTTCACCAGATTTGTTTACACTCTTTCCGATGCCACCCCATTCACCCTCCCATCTAGGTAGAGATAAACCCTTTAGAGGTTTCAAATATCGCAACCACTTCCCAGCCGGGTTATATCAAAATGATGGCCGGGCGGGAGCCCTATTGCTTGCCATATGACGTCCTCCCCAGAAGAGGCCTTGCTCTGGCACGATTTATCACTTGGTGTGTCTACCGGACCGCTGCTGGTACCATGTGATCACTGTGCCCAATCACAGCAGATCACATGACAATTCATGCTATTCAATTGTGTTGCTAGCTGTGATTGGTCACAGTGATCACATGATAAAGACAGGGCCAATCACAGGCCATCTGTACCATGTGATTAGCTGCAGCCAATCACAGCCAATCACAATACACACTGAATTAATCTATTTCATTTAGTAAAAATGCTTGCTTATTGGAGTTAAATTCAATGCTATAAGCAATCATAGTATGTAGAAAAAAAAAATCCTGATTACCCCCCCCCCCCCCCCCCCAGTGTAGTTACAAACACTGTATACTATGGTCACAGTATGTATAAAAAAAATTTTTTTTTTAAAAAATAGAAAATATTTTACATACTGTCACCAGTTGGTGTCCCTGCTCACACCATGCTAGTTATATGATGATGCTGTACTGCACTGGTGACAGAAAAAAAAATGAAATTTCTCAATTTTCAAAAAACACACCATGCCTCTTACTAAATACCTTGGACTGTCTACTTTCCAAAAACGGATCATTTAGGGGGGGTATCTGTACTTTTCTGGAATTTTAGGGTCCTCAAAAAATTAGATAGACCATCAGTACATCAAGATTAATCACTTTTCAGATATATATCCCATAGTTTGTGGGCTCTATACCTTTTCTGCACACTGAATAATATACACCAATTTGAGTCATTTTCACCAAGGAAATGTAGCAGAACACATCTTGGCCTACATTTATTAAGAAAGATTTTTTTTTTTTAACAAAATTTTATAACAGAAATGAAAGAAAAATGCTTTTTTCCCCCCAAAGTTTTGAAATTTTTTTAATTTAGCAAAAAAAAAAAAAAAAGCTCTATTTGTGTGAAAAAAATTATATGACTATGTATAATAGTTTATTACAGAGCTGCATTAAATTGCATCTTTTATATCTACCTGGAGTTCAACTTTAAACCTACCCAAACAGAAAAATAAAAAAAAGTTATCAATTGCAGTTTACAAGTCCTTAGACACGACACATGCATTAGTTCCCTTTTTAAACCACTTGCCCTCCTGAGGATTTACCCCCTTCATAACCAGGCCATTTTTTGCATTATGGCGCTGCATTACTTTAACTGACAACTGCGCGGTCATGCAACACTTCACCCAAATGAAATTTACGTCCTTTTTTCCCCACAAATTGAGCTTTCTTTTGGTGGTATTTGTTCACCTGTGTGGTTTTATTTTTTGTGCTATAAGCAAAAACAGACTGACAATTTTGAGAAGAAAAGACTATATTTTGGGCTTTCTGCTATTAAACATGTTCAGTAAAACATGTTCAGTTAGTCATAAATTTAGGCAAAAATGCTCCATGTCTTTGCTAAAAAAAATACCAATACATGTAAATTAATTGGTTTATGTGAAAATTATTTCCGTTTACAAATGGCGGTATAGATACTGGGATTTTTTTTTTTTACTAGCAAATGGCGGCAATCAGCAACTTTTAGTGGGACTGCGGTGGATATTCTGACACTGCAGTGTCCCCGGCCATCCCCTCTGGCCGATGTCGGCATCTGTCTTCCGGATTCCGTTCCCTGTGACGTGGGGACGTACGGGGGACGGAACAGGCGGGAAATTTAAAATTGTCAAAAAGTGACATTCACTAAATACACTAAAATCACATAGTAAAACATTTCTGTATCAAACCATTTCACATACATTTTGTCCCGAGTGCTTTGTCCTGTGCCTTGCCTGCATTTTTACCGTTCTTTTTGCCTGGAAACTGAGAAATGTCCATGGCGTCCAAAAAGCATCCCTTTAGGTCAAAAGCGGTTTTAGACCGGCTAGAGAACAGCGATAGTAAATCATAACCACTTGCAGAATTGAGTGATGATTTGTGGGGAAATTCGTCAGAAACTGAAAACGATTTTGTGACTTTGCTCAGTGATGTGCAAACTTGGTGCTCTATTTTAAATTTCAGTGTTTTTGATTTAATTATATTATTGAATTAAATGTATTATTATATTATTACTTTTTATGATTATTATATTATAATTTATGTTTTCGTGTTTCAAATTTTATCATACCCGGGATGTTTACTAGACTCTTGTTCAGTGAGTTATTCCTAAAGATTACAGGCCTACAATAAATGAACGACCTATTTCCATGTAAAAAAATCTACCGCTTTGAGCACAGAAATACTGACATAATCACTTTAACGCTAGGGGTTCTAAAAAAAAAAAAAGACTTTACTGTACTTGAACTAATTATAACCATTCTTTACTATATTGATATTTATATATATTGATATATATATATGGAGTAGCTCAGGTGGGGGATCACCTTCCCTGGGAAAAAGGTAGTCCAGACAGCAGGGCTTTTGGAAAATCTGACTTGTTGTCAGTTTTATTTAAAAGGTTGCATGCATCAAAAACAAACCTAAACAGAAAATAAACTCTTGCCATCCAGGCACTAACTAAACACAGGAGATTCCTATCTCACCGGTGAAGGGCTTCTCCCTGTCACCAAACAAAATCCAAACGGTATGCAAACCTTTTCCTTTCTTGTACAATGCAAACTTTCATCCACAGCTCACTCAGTTATGGCTCTATGAGTCCCAGGCCAAGAGCAACGTCTTGCTCCAGTCCTGCCTGACTTAGACCACCTGCTGGACCACAAAATCTGGTCTGGAACCACCTCTGCGATAGTGGCCTGGAAAAATCAGACTGGACTCCACCTATGAGAGCATGCGAAGTGACACTTGGGGTTTAACTAAAGCTGGACTGAGTCCAAAATCCATAGAAACCAATCAGCTTCCAAAGATTGAACAAGCTGAGGTTAGAAGCTGATTGCTGTGCAGAAGGGAGTCTGATTTTGGACTCTCCAGCTTTAGTAAATAAACCCCATAGCGTCCATCGATCACCTCACCTTTCATACGGTCACAAATATATATATATATTTTTCATACTTATTTTACAGTAGTCTACTAAAATACTGCCACCCTGTTGTGGCAATATTGTATATTTGGGAAGACATACAAAATCCTGGTTTGAACTTTTCAAACATCTCTTTTCTTTTTCAGATTTCATGATGTCATATCCTGCGAGTGAAGGCGTACCTCCTCGTTATGAGAATCTAATGAGCAACATTCCATCTGCAGTCCCAGTGTCCAATGTGCCTGTGGCATCTTTCTTGCAGAGCATCAATCCTCCACTTCCCATGTACTACGTCCCTCCTACAACCCAGACAAGGAGTGTCCCTACCATGGCTCCACAATGGCGTCCCTCCGCTGTCATCCCTCAAACTATAGACTCATCTTTACCATTTTTCCATACATTTCTGAAGGGTAAACCAAAGGCTCTGGGAGTAAGTATTAAAGGTGACCATATGGCAGGCAGTTTAGTCATACAAAGAGCCCAGAAACATGCGAGAACCACATCTAAAAGAGTACCTGTCCTTTTGCAATAGTAAATATGATGTTTATGGAAGAGTAAAGATGGAAGACACTTATAAAAGTTGAGTTTAGAAGATAATTTAGCATTATTTTACACTATTAATTACTCAGCGCATCAAAAGAACGTTTTAAAAGGAAAACGCAAATCGCCTGATCCCTCTGCATCATAGCCACACATAAGCCCTGCCCAGATGAAGGCTTGAATTCAGCTTTAAAAATATTAGTTCTGATAAAAAGACACTCAAAACTACACAAAAACTACGCAATTATACTTGAAAGAAATTTAAAGGCTGTGCTAACCGACAGCACAATGCCATACTACATACCTCCCAAAAGTCCTGGATTGAGTGCGACGTTCCCGCATTTTCACCTTTGTCCCACAATCCCGGTGTACAGGGGCTGTCCCACATTACTCTATTTTTTATATGCTAGCCTCCAGCTGAGCAGAACCTGCAGCAGTGTAAACATTTAGCACAGCCAGAAACTGGCGGGCAAGCCAGCGGGGCTTGCAGCTGTAATGAGAGCGTGCAACTGTCAACTCTAACCTGTGATGTCAGGGATGGGCGTGGCCAATAAGCTTTTCAGGGGCTTCACCCCCTTTGTCAAGCAAGCACTGCATAAGCAAACAGCCGGCATTTATATATTGCTGGCCAGGGAAGATGGTGACAAGGGGCAGGGCCAATTAGGAACTACTGCATATGCACCCGCAGTGGTGTATATTATACCTGAATTATACACCGCTAAGGGTGCACATGCAGTAGTTCCAATTGGGCCTGCCCCTTGCCACCTTTTTCATGGTTGGCACTGTATAAATGCTGTTTCCCTATGAACGGGTTGTTTTTAAAAAGGGTGGAGCCTGTAAAACGCATATTGGTCCCTCCCTTCCCCCCACATCACAGGTTGGACTTGACAGGTGCACTCTCTTTCATTGTAGCTGGAGCTGGCTTGTTCACCAACCCCTGGCTGTGCTAGATGTTCACACTGCTGCAGATCCTGCTCAGGCTTCACTCATTTTTTATCCATCCGATGCCTGCATTCTTACCTTGGCTTCCTTTATGCTGGTAATCAAGATTTTAGAATATAAGTGTATGTTTTAATTGGTTTAATTAACTTCTGACCCTTGCACTCTGGACGAAACGCACCCCTGACCCTTGCACTCTGGACGAAGCACATCCCTGACTCTTGCACTCTGGACGAAGCGCACTCCCTTGCACTGACGAAACGCACTCCTGACCCTTGCACTCTGGACGAAACGCACACCTGAACCCTGTACGCTGTACGAAACGCACACCTGAACCCTGCACTCTGTATGAAATGCACTCCTGAACCCTGCACTCTGTAAAATGCACCTGCACTCTGTATGAAATCCTGAACCCTGCACTCCGAAATGCACTCCTGAACCCTGCACTGCTGGGGTTTGTGTCCGTGAGACTCTTGCTTGTGACAGCAATCAAACCATATTTTATAGGAAGCCCGAGTTTTGTTTAACCACACCCTTTAGGCCCTCCCACTGGTAAACATTTGGCCACACTAATTTTTGCCACACCGCACTACACACACAGCAGGTCACTTCCTCCCCCAAGTGTCCCTCATTCTGAAATTCAAAAGTTGGGAGTTATGCATAATACACTGCAGATGGGCTAGGGATTGATTTATGAACAAAATAAAAAGTCATAGGCTGACGCTGGGCTAGATATACGGGGCTGTACAGGGACCCCACCAAACGCCACAACAGATTCAAATTAATCTCAGACTTTTAGTTTGATCCAAAAAACTGAAGAAAGTTCCCAATTCTTTGCCTTGAAAGAATCCCCTGGTCTGGGTTGAATGATAAACCAGGCAAATCAATTCACTTATCTCTAGCAAACCAATTAGATATCAACGGCACTTAGCAGAGCATTGTAAAAAACTGCATACAACCAATTAAACCTCGTTCTTTCCTCCTTCAGATTCTGGTCATTGTGGCAGCCATCTTGGAGATTGGCCTTGGCATTGCGTTGACCATCAAGGTCTTTAATATCACTTTTCCAAGCGGCACGCCCTTTTGGGGCCCTGTGTTTGTAAGTACCATTACAATGTACTGTTTTGTGTTGTATTTCTGCTTGTAAAAGAGCACCGGCCTACGGTAACACCTATTAGCCAATCATAGATTAGTTTTCACCAATGTAGCAGGCCTGTCTGCTGTAGGATGGACTTCTGAATTCAGTACAGGGTAAAAGCACTTGGTCCTGTCAAAATCTGCTTGGCAAAACAGTCAACCGGGGGAAATTATGTATGATTCAATCAACCCAGTAAGATGTTTGCAGAGAAGAAGCTGCTCTGGGTGCACTAAGAGCAATCACAGGTATGTCTCAAAAACAATATTTTAGTAGTTCAATAACAGTGGACCAGGCATCAGATATATTTAATAATAAAGTGGTTGTAACCCTGAGACATGAAATATGAACAAAGCAATCCTTCTACTTGTCTCAGTGTCATTTCTGTCTGTTGCATTGTTCCTCTGCTATATGCATAAATCACTTCTGACTAGTTTTCCTGACACCAAGAGAAAAATGGTGACAGAGGAGGGACCTTCAACAGATTGACAGCCTCAGTTCTGCTCCTGTGGGCTGTGTTAAGGGGGGGGGGCCCTTCCCTCCATTCAGCTCTCCTCACTGAACTCTGCAGTGTGTAACCACTTTAAGGCTCTGTTCACACTAGTGCCGTTTTGTGGGCCACGGCACAGCAGCCCATTCATTTGTAAGAGTAAATACCCTTTTTAATGCATGCCAATATTGTGCTTGCCTTGCTTACTACAGCGTGGAATTGCATGCCATTGCTGAGCCTGTGATCTACTAGAACCCCCAGATCCCTTTTTCATCCTGGAATCCCCCAAAGGTTTCCCTCCCTAGCAACTAACTTGCATTCATGTTTTCAGCCCCCAAGTGCATTAATTTACAATTTTCCATTTGCCATGTAGTTGCCCAGCCCTTTATTTTATTGAGGTCATCTTGTAAAGTCTTTACTGCCTGTTGTGAAGTTATTGTTACTTAGCTTTGTAACCAGTTTTCTATCCAGGAATATATCCTATGGTTCATACCAACAGACCTCAATTTGTAAATTAAGCATTTATGGGGAAATGTATCAAACGCTTTTTCAAAATCTAGATACACCACATTCACAGGCCTTCCTTTATCCAGATGGCCGCTCACTTCCTCATAGGATGTTCAATTGGTTTGGCAAGAACAATCTTTCATAAATTCATGCTGATTGCTACTAATGATACTGTTTTCATCAGCAAAATTCTTGGATATGTCCTTTATCATCCCCTCCAATAGTTTACATACTATCGATGTTAGACTGACTGTCCTTTTTTAAATAGTAATACCACATTGGCTTTTTGCCAATCAGCTGTTACAATTCTCGTCACTAAGCTGTCAAAAAAATTAGTAATAACAGTTTTTTTTTTTACCCAAGTTCTTTGGGGACTCTTGGGTGTAAGCCAACAATAAACCGTCAGCCTTATATTTTTTGAAGGCCATTAGTTACAACAGACAAAAATAGTGGAGCAGCTGAGCAGTTACAGTCATATGCTGGGATTCCCAAAAGTGACCAATCACTAATTTCTAGTCCAGAGTCCAAGCTAAAGGAAATTCGTTTGAAAGAAAGCCAAATGCTTGACAAAAGTAATGATTGCTGCAGAATTTTAAATCTCCACTTCTTATGAGCTGTTTTGCTACTTATTGGTAAAGCAAGGAAATTAAAAACTATATTATTATATTAATGTGCTTTTACTAAATAAGAATGTTGCATACAGTATACAAACTAATCACAGTTATAGGAAAAACAATACAGGCCATACAAAGTGTCACAAATAAGCATACAGACGTTGAAGGGTTACTACACACATGGGACAATTCACAAAGTGGTATCTCACCACATCCAAGCATGTGGTAACATAGCGCAGAAACGTTTGTTGGCATTCACTAAAAACGCTACTAAAATACCATATGGCTTGAGTTATTTTATAAAAAGTCATGCAGTATATTAGTAGTGAAAACATGTAAGTCATCAGCTGTCAGAAAAAAAAAAAAAAAAAAAAAAAAAAAGAATTGTCGGCAATTGAAATTTTAGAAAAAAAAAAAGGCATGATCCATACCAGGCCCTTAGGGTCTGGTGTGGATTTTGAGGCGAACCCCCACACCAAAATTAAAAAAAAAAAAAAAATCCATACCAGACCCCTTATCCGAGCACGCAGCTCAGTAGATCAGGAAAGGGGGTGAAGAGAGTCCCCTCCCCCTGAACCATATCAGGCCACATGCCCTCAACATTTGGGGGGGATTTGGGTCAAGTGTAATGTAAAAAACCCACAGTTTTTGACAAGTACTTTTTTTAAACAAAACACCACCGACCCCAGCTCCTAACGAAGGCTCCTGCCGTCTGACAGCTTCACCGTGTGACAGTTCTTAAAATAACCAAGGGGCGGGCTCACTCAGTGACATCACCAGATATAGTGAACGCAGGGTCCGGGGGAAACCAGATATAGTGAATGCAGGGTCTGGGGTTTAGTAACACTTTAATCTCTCAGGACAAAGATGCCTTTATATTTTATCTGTTTGCATAGATGATGCTGACATTTGTGCAACTATTGTTTTAGAATAATGTGCAATTGTGTTCTTATTTTGTTTTTGTTATTTTATCACAGTACATCATTGCTGGATCTCTGACAATTGCAGCTCAGACAAAACCCAATATCTGTTTGGTGAGTTCCCCCCCATTTTCTACATACAGTATCTGGAAAGTAACATTGCTACAAAAACATTTGTATAAATGTTCTTCAAACTTGGGCTAGACTGATTCACAGTAAGTACCACTACTCAATGTCAGGCGGCAGCTGTAAAAAAAAAAAAAAAAAAAAAATGGAAGGAGATGGTTTGGGTTGAAGATGTTCCAAAGGCAACTTACAGAGTATGCTTATTTTTTCTTTATTACACTTTCTATATCATACAATAAAATTTTACAGCTGAACATTGTCATTCTATTCCTTGTCCAGAAAATATTTCCAGTAGCCCAATCACCCAGTAAAAAAAACCCACCCTAAATCACAATACATATTCCACTTTCCCATTTATACACTTATCCAGAATATACATTATATTGTCAAAAGGTATTGGGTCACCTGCATTTATTGGCATTCAAGTCTTAGTACGTAGGGTTCAATGTTGAGTTGGCCTGCCCTTTGCAGCTATAATTAGTGTTGGGCTGAATGTTTGAGTAGAACCTAAGTTCAACTTGAACATTGACCATTTGTGTGTTCACTGAACACATGAACGATATGGGTGTCCGGTGGCTATGCGCCTGCCGCGCCCCACAGTGCACTGTGCCCTGACATTGCACTGTGCTCGGACATTGCATTGTGATTAGTCAAAGCAATTGTCAGGAATCAAGGAATGACCAGAAAGGTGTGGACTGACACAGGGAAACGCAGGTTTCAGGTATAGTATAATAATACAGGTTATTATTAGCCACCCAGATATATATATATATATATATATATATATATATAAATAAACGCACAGTGAACAAACCAACCTTCCACTAATCTTAGTAGGTGCAGGAACACAGGCAAAGTCAGGGCTGGAGAGGTGGAACGGTCAGGCCAGCCGTAGGGTTCTGTAATGACCGTTTGGTGGTACCTCTAGTGGTCCCCAGGACAGGATTCCCCAGGGTGCGGAGTCTAAGTCCCAGTCTGCTTATTCACCAGGGCCCCTGATGGTGGGGATGGACTTGGAGCAGACAGGAACCAGGTCACGGCCCCTGAGTACACCTGCTAGTGGTAGAGGGATCTGCCAGAGATATGTGCAGGTACGGCTGGATCCGTGCAGGATGGATGGATGGCAGAGTAGTTAGCGTGGTCAGACGGGCCAAGTCAGCAATGTGCGGGCAGCAAGGTACCAAAAGGAGCAGGCAGAGAATGGTCAAGGTCACAAGCCGGGTTCAGTAACTCACGGACAGCGCGGTACAGGGGATCAGACAGAAGGATGGTCAGGCAAGCCAGGGGTTCAACAGGAGACGGTCAGCAGAGGTCAGGATCAAACCGGGTCAGCAACGAAGCAGGAACACAGGATACCAGGTACAGAGGCTCATGGGAAAACATACACCAAGGCCCAGAGCACAGGCCTGGTCATGCCTTATATACACCTTTCTGCAATCAGCCCCAGGTTTGGCTGATTGTGAGCTTCTGGCTGCTAAGAGCACCTGCTGGTCAGCTCTGGTACTGCAGCCCACACGGCAGGTGAGTCCCACCACCAGTGCTGAGAGCACCCGCTGGTCAGCTCTGGTACTGCAGCCCACACGGCAGGTGAGTCCCACCACCAGTGCTGAGAGCACCCGCTGGTCAGCTCTGGTACTGCAGCCCACACGGAAGGCGAGTCCCACCACCAGTGCTGAGTCCATTCCTGACAGCAATGCACCTGACCAAAGCATAGGTCAGGTGCAATGCTTTGGCCAATCACAGTACAGGAGGGTGTCACAAGGGAACCCCTGACCCCTTGTGACGTCATGACAGTATTTAACCGCTTCCGTGCCGCCCTATAGCACAAATACTGTACAGGGCGGCACTGGTGTGCAAAATCACGTATATATACACACATAATTTTTCAGTTTCCGGTAGGTGGCGCGCACGTGCCCTACCCGGGCTGCCAATCACTGGGTCCCGGCCAGTGATTTCTCGCTGGCACCCGGTGATCGCCAATTATCTCTGATGGAGGAGAGACCTGTGTATACACAACACAGATCTCTCCCCTGTGAGCTCCTGCACACTGCTTTGTATGACGCTGCATACAAACAAAGGGCGTACAATCTAAGGTCCCTAACTCGCATTCATACATACACATACTAGGGACAATCTGGACAGGAGCCAATGAACCTTGTCTTTGGAGTATATATGGTTGTACTGCGCATGGGCGGACTGACAACTCATGGGGCCCCCGGGCAATAGAGGATCATGGGGCCCCTTTGTCCTTGCCCACACCCAAAAAAGCCTATGAAACAGCCAATGAAAAGGTACCAGGGGCATCTCATGGGGCCCCCTACTGACCCCGGTCCATCGGGCAGTGCCCGAGTGCTCGAATGGTCAGTCCCCCCCCCTGGTACTGTGGTTTTGCCAGTGAAGTCAATATCTTATAAATCTGGGGAATACAATGCATTGGAGTCCCCTGTGCACTAAGCAGTTTCTTAGATGGAAGTATATTTTCAGCTGTCCTTATTGGCTATGGTAATGAAGTTACAAAAAGTGTCAACTGGCAATGCCTCCATTTATCCAACATAAAAGTGCCCCATTTATATCATAATTCATGAATTGTGCACATCTTTCCTCCCTTCATAATATCATTTAATTGTACATTTTCATCCTTTGTCCGGGCTTCAAAAGATTCCTAATTTCTTGGGCGGGGGGGTGGGTGGGGGGTGTGGGGGTGTGGGGGGGGGTTATTTTTGCCAGTGATGTTTTAAAGGTGAATTGTGTTCCCATTTAGCCCGTCTATGAATCATATTCCATACCCTGGACACATTAAGTGTTAATGCACTCATACCCTAAAGCAGGCCATACATGGGTCAAACTCTGAACAATTTTTCGATCGAAAACGTTTGTTCTGTAATCCGATGGTGCCACCAATGATTTGAAAATCGGTCATTTTTCATGAATTTTCCAACATGCCTAATAAACAAAATGGGGAGGAATCATGAAAAATTGGTCCGTGTCATTGCCCCACTAACAGAGCAAAAAATTGGTCGATTATTCTTAGGTTCGATTTTTTAACAAAAAAATCATTCGGAAATCGACCCATGAGAACATACAATATTGTTGCGGAATCCAAATGATCGCTCTCTCAATATTAAATTACTTAGTGTGCTTTCTATTCTCACCCAACTTCTCTCCCATGTGCTGAACACCCAGGTTACTATCCTTGTCAAAATGACTGCTTTATAATATCTGCTAAAATCTGGTGGAACTTGGTGAAACATCTGGCTCAGGCCCTCTGTTCCCTGCTCACCACAATCACTTGTAAGCACAGAAGTCCGGCTTCTGTGTTTACAAGTGACAGTTTGTCCCCCAACGGCTCCCACAGATCTGATCTCCCAAGTGGCTCCCTCTGAGTGTAGGTTGGGGGCAAGGGAGTTGCATATGCCTGGTAGTTGACAGCCCAACTGGATGCCCTGCAAGTGAGAGAGGCAGAACTACCTAGAAATGTGTGGAGAGGTGATAAAGCCAGCTGGGTGCTTATACAGCAAAAAAAAAAAAAAAAGTAAAAACTTTTAAGGAAGGGGGGTGATGGCATGCAGAGTTCAGAGCTGAAGTGGGGTGAAAGTGAGATGTGGATGGGGGATGCAGAGGTAAGTAGCTGTGCAAGAAGGCTGAACTCTGTATGCAGCACGCCCCTCAACTCTGCGCTCTGTATGTTATGCACTCCTGGTATTTAAGGCCTCTTTAAAGACCCTTCCACTATTAGTGATGCTGACCACACCCACTATTTGATGCAGATTGGAGTGTGTGTTGGGGAGGGGGTTTTTGGAGGGTCATGGTTGAGCTTCTGCACCTATTTTCTGAGAAAAATAGCCTTGTATACTTAAGAACAAGCACCTTCAAGATCCTAAAATATTACTACAACTAATGCCTACTATATATACACCAATGTAAAGTCTCCATAAGTGGCATTTACTCAGACCAGGAACAGGGGTGCGTATACCCACACACCATAAGCCACCAGGAGGATCAGTTTTCTAACTTTTATGAGGGTTTTTATGAGTAGTAGGTTTGTTGTGTATGTTATTCACAAACAGTGGATAGGAGATATATATATATATATATATATATATATATATATATTGTGGCAGTGCGGTGTCCTGCCACGGTCAAAATAAAGCTGAAAACCCTGGATTCTCAACCAGGCAGGTTGAGGGGCTCCAGAGAGTTGATGGATTGCAGAGGAAACTGGCTTTTCAGTTTCCTCATTAAGTCTGTTTTGGGATCTGGAGCCTGGAGATTTCAAAGAGATCTGGGAGGGATGAAATCTCCAATCCGGGGTCCGTGTTTTGAGAACCCCCAGCACACTGAGTGCACAGGTGTGTACAGGCCTTTTTATAGAGTCCTAATTATAGTTCTGGGCTCCACCCCAGCAAACGGAGTCAGGAGGGCTCCACCCCGGCAGACGGGAGGTCTCTGCCTTGGAGTCAGGTGGAAGCCAGACTAGCTGTGTGCTAGTGGCCATATTTTGGGAAGAGTCTGCAGGAGGCAGACTTAAAACTGCGTACAAGCCAGGAGGCTGAATACTGTTAATTTGCTTGATGGTGGAAACCCCTGTGTGGGAAGCATTTTTGTTGAACTTTTTCTTTTAAATAAAAGTGGGCAAAAAAGCCCTTAAAGAAAGCGAGTTGCTGTGTGCTTTGAAGAAGCTCTACCACTCTGAAGCGAGTTCCCACAATATATATATATATATTATATATATATATAAATAAAGGTGAACTGCTCTAATAATGTCCTCCTGGATATACATTCAAGTAACCAGGAGACAAAATTCCATAGCATTAACCATAAGGACAGGACCAAGTTATATTAGTCCACTATTTGGGATAGTTATATCCAGGGCCGCTGATGGGGGGGTACCACCAGGCCTCCTGTAGGGGGCCCGGGCCCCGTTACTTAACAGGGGAGGGGGCCCAGCCAGCTGGCAGCCTTCACTCCCCCATCTCCCTTTCCCCCCTCCTTCCTAACCTCCTTCTCCCTCACCCCCCTCCCTCATGGGGTGGGGTTGGGGGCCCCGTCTGCTAGGCTGTATGAGGGCCCCATGATTTCTAACAGCAGCCCAGGTTATATCCCCTCCTAGCGAGTTAAAGCAAATCTTACAATATATTTATGGCTTGTGACCAAAAGAGGAGATATGGCTCTTTTCATTAATAAAGTATCCACTGGCCTAGGTGGCAATATATAAACCACAGTCACATTTTTATTTTGGTTAGCGCCAATGAAAATATATTACAGCCAGGAAAAAAGTGCTGTATTATATTTGCATTGGAGCTAACTAAAATGGAAATGTGACTGTGGTTCGTATATTGCCACTTAGGCCAGTGGATATATGTATTAGTATTATTTCTATTATTGTTTCCTTTGTGTGAAATCCCAGTGTTCCTGCCATTCCCTCTGCTTTCTATTAAAAACGCACTGCACTAGGAATGAGAGCACAGCGTGGTCAGTTCTCTAGTTGTGCTGGGAACCCAGCCTGCTCTCCTCCAAATGATCAGACATCTGCTAACACCCCCCTCTGCACAGCCATTCACTAGGAAGATCAATGTGTTACTGTTTCTCCACCCCTAGCTCTTATACAGCTGAGAACAGATGGTATGTAATCACTAATTTTAAAAAAAGGTGTATATACGGTAATTTTTTTTTTATAGCTATACATAAATGCTTTGTCTTTTGTTTCCATTTTAAACTGAACTCCATAGTCACGCATAACAAAGACCAATTAATCACTGGGATTGTAAACTACAAATTTATTTTGTTTGATACGATTATTCACACTCAGGATCTGGGAAAAAAAGTAAAAAAACTCCTACAATTGTATCCAAGGCTAATGCTGGCCATACATGACTCAGATTCCGTCTCTTTCCTGCTGAAAGTCAAGCCTTGGGTAGCCTGCTGAGCACTAGTTGGCTCAAACAAACTTTGAAAAATTGAAAGAACTGGGTGGAAAATTGTCGGATGAACAGTGACCGCATCCAGTAACATGCAGGCTGATATAGTCACTGATCGGGTATTCAGATAGCCACAAGTGTTGCAGCTCTCTGCATACGGTAGCCAGCAGGAAAAGTGCCTCTGTTTGGTTTGATGTGGATTAAAAATCTAAGCACGTTAGGCTGGCTTAAACCCATAAGGCTCCACCAACGGTTAAAATGTCAATTTTGTGAGGAATTCTGCTTTAAAACTGATTTACCTGTAGCCAGGTGCTCAGCCAGCTGCTTGAAAAGCGGGCTGTGTGCCTCTGTGCCTGCTTTCCTCCTTTCCCTCCCTCTTTGCAGTAGCAGTGATACAGAGGAAGAGGATTGATGATGCTGTACAGAGGGGGATCATGAGACATGTAGTCCTGTGGAAGGACGTGGCACTGTAGAGTGGATGGAACCTGGACATAAATACCCAGAGATCATTCTCCGGTAGGAGGAGGGAGGACACACTTTTTTCCTTAGTCAAATTTGCCTACCAGAGGCAGGACAGCACAGAGGAAACCAGAGTGTGGGGAACTATTGCTGTGTGCCTACACTGCGGGGGAGCCTGGTGTGCTGGGACCGGAGCTGTATGCTGTGATCATAGAGACTGAAGGCTGACCCACTGAGAGCCTTTTGTGCTGCCGCCTGTGTAATACAGACCTGCTGCTCAGATCTGTCTGCGCCAGCACCAGAGAGGCAAGCCAGCAAGGATCTGGACACTGATGACTGCTGACCGCCAAACATCCAAGGCAACGTTTGTGGTATACCAGGACTGGTGAGCGGATTTAGCTGTCTTTTGTCCTCACGTTAGTGACCCAGTACAATTGCAGACTGCCCTTTTTGCCTAACAGCCTAAGAGTAGGTCACTGCTTGCAGGCTTAAAGAGACAGTATTCAAAAACATAAAAATATACCATAAAATATAAAAGGTAATATAATAGTGAGCTCAAAGAACGCACCTTATAATGGTGTGGGCGTAAACCAAAAAATAATATATAGCAAAAAGAGTAGTAGTTGCATGAAGCAGCCTCCTCTGGGAAATTTAGTTTGTTAGCTCACTGTCACAAGTCCTGCAGTCAGCAATAGGGCCTGCACAATTGGGCTGCAAGATGCTGCCATCTTGTGTCCATTTAACATCCTGCAAGCAGTATAATGGCAGGGTGTTACACATATATCTCTAAGACCCAGTTACACCTATAAAGTGACTGGCATTTGCTTTGCTGCATTAGCCGGCTAAGGGTGGGGCCCAAACTGTACAGTGATGCACATGCTACTGTCTCTTTAAGAGTAGTAGTTGCATGACGCAAACTACCAAAGTAGGTAATGAACACCCAAGCAATGTAGCTCATATGTAAATTCACAGTGACCCATACAATCACTGAATACACATTAAAAACAAACAATGAAAGAAAAGCAATCCGGATTGCAACATTAATATGTTTTTGTGGTATTCACTGAGGACTGGTTAGAGATAATTAACAGCGTTGTTATGTTTCATATGACACCACTTTCTACCATGTAAATCATGGCTTTATATAATTGACTTATTGACTATACATATTATATGATATCAACAAACCAAAAAGTATGGCTGGGCATGTATCTTGATGTATATGAACTTCAGATGCGTGGGAACTGCAATGTTTAAATTGCAAATAGAAAAAAATGTATGTCCATTTGTAGAATGCAAAAGAAAGATTCCATGGATTTATACAGTGTTGAACGATTCATACTGTCCCATGTTCCTTCATAGCTTGAATACTGTATAGGTTTGTATCTTGAAATATCGTGAAACTATATGGATATCTTTATCCCTTTAAGGTATTCCTCCAAATAGATATCATGGTAGATGTTAATTACAGCCAAGAAGTAATTGCATAACTTCAGGTGAGGTATGTAATAGCAAGCAACTTTCGGCATAATCCAATCACAAAAGCCTACTGTCATGTCTTGCCCTGCACATGTTAAGCCACATCATTACTTTCATTGCAGTCAGCCCCCAGTCACCAAAGAGCTCCTGTATTGCTGCAGTGTGCCATCAGGGTCACCAGAGGCATTAATCCCTACAGTGAGCACTTTTGTTCATCCTTTAACCCTTGCCTAAATTTGCATCTTATCTTGTGTGCGTTAAAGGGGTACCGTCCAGGCTACCTACCATTTAGAGGGGCAGCTCCTTTCTTTTGTATTTACACCTTGTTAACCTCCTTAGCGGTTTTCCTGAGTGTAGCTCGGGCTAAAATTTGAGTACCAAGAGCAGTAACCCCGAGCTACACTCGGGCTTACCATGCGGCATTGCTCAGGGAGTCCCTGCAGCACTTCGCTCCCGCAATGTGTCCCTTGCAGCGTCCCCGGCCATCTCCTCCGGCCGATGCCGGCATCCAGCTTCCGTGTTACGGTCCCTGTGACGTCGGGACGTACGGGCGCCGGAACCGGCGGCAAATTTGAAATTTTTAAAAAAATTTCATTTTTGCTGTTATTTGCTGTTTCAATGCATTTCACATATATTGTGTCCCTACTTCTTTGTTCTGTGCCCTGCCTGCATTTTGACTGTTCTTTCTGCCTGGAAACTTAGAAAAGTCCATGGCGTCCAAAAAGCGTCCCTTTACGTCAAAATCGGTTTTAGACCAGCTAGAGAACAGCGATAGTAAATCAGAACCACTTGCAGAATTGAGTGATAATGATTCGTGGGGAAATTCGTCATCAGACACTGAAAACAATTTTGCGACTTTGCTCAGCGATGTGCGAATTTGCCTCTGTATTTCAAATTTCAGTGTTTTTGGTTTGATTATATTATTGAATTAAATTTATTATATTATTTAATATGATTATTTATTAAATTATAATTTATGATTTTGTGTTTCAAGTTTTATCATATCCGGAATGTTTACTAGACTCTTGTTCGGACAGATTTCAGTGAGTTATTCCTAAAAATTACAGCCTACATTAAAAAACTACATATTTCCATGCAAAAAAATGGTACCGCTTTCAGCACAAAAAAAAAAAAAAAACAAAAAAACCGGAAAGAATCATACCGCCGAGGAGGTTAAAGAACTTCTACATTTGCTTCCAAAGGGATTTTAATTCTTAAAGCACACCAACACAGGCCCCATTGAGCACACAGAAGATCCTAAACTGCAGTTTAAAAAGGGACAGTGATCTACTCAATGCAACAGTTTTTTCTCAGCCTCAGAATTGAACCCTGTACTTTGCTTCTGAGAGCCCAAAGTGAGCTAGCCACTCTGCTTGGTGGTTTTTTTCTTGCTCATTGGGGAAAGACATCTCAGGACTGAAGTTATTGCTTAAATTGCAGGACTTCCATGACTGATTGAGATTTTGCTCTATTTGACTTATGCTTGAAATTACTCCAAGTGATAGCTAATATTTCATGCGCAAAACATTTCTATTTTACTGTGCTTGCATTTAATCTCAATACAACTGTGAGATGGGGAAAACAGCTCTCACAGTTTGAACACTGTTTGTGTGCAGTAAATTATGGTGTGGAGTAAATTGATATTTTGACTGACATTCTGCGGTTTAGCCACAAGAAGTCACTGTTTTTCTAACACAGGCTCAGACTGCATAGATATTTGTATATTCATGAAGAGGTGGGGTTTTCACACAGAGTTGGGGTTTTTAGTTAACAGGAAGAGGAGACTGCAGCCATGTTTTGGACGATGCTAAATGCAGGAGCCATGTTTTGGACGATGCTGAATGCAGGGGCCGTGTGAGCTGAGAATCCGATGACATCCAGGTGTGAAAACGTCCCTCACTAACCAGAGATTGCTGCCAGGAAGGCTGATGAGAGCAGAGGAACTAAGCAACATTTGTTCTGTTCAAAGTCACCAGCGGATGCAAAGCAGACCCGGGCGGGTAAGATCGTGCACGCACCTCATTTCAGTGTTGGCGCCCAGAGACTGAGTCTAGGCCGATGGTTAGTTAGGGTCTCTGTTTGTGTCAGGCCGCAAGTGTTGTTACTGATTATTGGAAGGACTCCACCACTTAAAGTGACATTTCACATTGGAGAACTGATAAAATCCTACAAACTCAAGCCAGACTGGCGTTTTGCTCAGAAGGAACTCTCAGGCACGTGCTACAGGACCAGTTATGGGAGGGGGAATACTGTAGATTTGTGTAAGATTGTAAGCTGTTGTGCTGCACCGCAGGCTAGCCCATACCATACACCCATACACTGATTCCTGCTCTTTTAGGGTAATAACAGGTAAGGTGTGGCAGCTTAGTTGTGCCTGCCAGTAGGTAAATTACTTCATTTTCTACCTTCATCCATCAGAAGGCGCCGTGCTGTGCAGCACAAGGGTCTCAACCTTTGGGCTGGGTGTATGTAAATTTATTGTATGTTCCCAGCATTTGTGGTTGTGTTTGCTTGCAACATCTAAGTAAAATTCTGTTGTGGCAAAAGCTGGTGTTGGGGTTGCTTTCCTCGTTCGTGACTTCACTGTATCCTGGGGAGCCCACCCCGGTACACGGCTTACACAACCAAGATATCAGTTCACTCTAAATGGTCTGTGAGTCTAGAGCTTTTGTAAACCCAGATGGCCCAGCTAATGAAAATATTGATCCTGCTAACAGTAAGGATCAGCTAGCAGCTTGCAAAGTTGATACCAGATACTCTTCCTTTGTGGTCGGCAGATTCAGTGACTTGGTGCAATTATGGAGGTGTAGGCCACAACAAATGTGATTGTCCATATCCACCAAAAAGAGGAGAGAAGGCCCAGAAGAAAAACAAAGAACCAGCAAACACAAATGCTCCTGCGCTTGGGGATGGACTCGATGCTACAACCACATTAAGAGTGTCCTGGAACATGCACACCTTGCTGCCCTCAAATGGACCGGGGGAATCCAAATATACTGAATGGGGAAAGAACAAAAAGAGGGCGCACAGGCCTAGTGCATTACCATAAAAAATGTTTAATAAAAAATAAAGTAGGTATTGTACTCACAAACGACAATAAAGTCAAGGCACATCATAAAAGAACAGCTGGATCAGCACCGCGCTGAGTAACAGTCCGCAATAGGGAGTTTAGACATCCAAAAGGCTGACGCGTTTCGAGGACTTGCCTCTTCCTCAGAGCCACTGTGGCTCTGAGGAAGAGGCAAGTCCTCGAAACGCGTCAGCCTTTTGGATGTCTAAACTCCCTATTGCGGACTGTTACTCAGCGCGGTGTTGATCCAGCTGTTCTTTTATGATGTGCCTTGACTTTATTGTCGTTTGTGAGTACAATACCTACTTTATTTTTTATTAAACATTTTTTATGGTAATGCACTAGGCCTGTGCGCCCTCTTTTTGTTCTTTCCCCATCCAGAAGAAAAACAGCCTGCTCCTCCAGCAGCCGGCTGAACAATCCGCTGCATAACAGTTTGCAAACATTACTTGAATAAGGTTGTATCTGGTATTGTTGTGTGGTTGACTTATTGTTGCTTTTTTTCTCTTTACAGATCAAAGGCTCTCTGTCCCTGAACATCATTAGCTCCATTTTCAGCATAACAGCTGTGGTCTTAAACATTATCGATCTGACAGTCATTCACTGCTACAATTACTATTACGGGTCCTATTATTATGATAATACTTACAATCTATGCCAGCAGCAACTTGTAAGTGTTATTTTGATGATTATATAAATGGGATATAAAAGTGTTTTATATATTTTATTTCTTATTAGTCACTAAAAATATGTATGTGGATTCAGATATTATATATTGTAGCAAAAGTGTGCCTGTTTAAGAATGGGCAAGGTTGGGTATATAACAAATAATATAAAACCATTGTTTTAGTGGCGTTAAGTGGGGAGTGGTGCATGGGGCAGTAAGGTGGTGGAATGGTGGATGTACGTATGCGGTGGTGGCATCGAGTGGAGGGGGGGGGGGGGGCGGCTGTGAGTAGGGTTGTGGTGCATGGGGAGGGAGGTGGAGGGATGATTTATTGAGAAAAGGCAGCGAGATCGGGTTGAGGAGCAGAGAAGAGGCTAGCACACCAGACTCTGGAGGAAGGGAAAAGCGGAGATGTTGAGACTGGACTGTGAAAGCAAAAAAAAAAATTATATATTTGTCTCCCTCCATATATCTATAATGAAGTTTGGGGGTTGTAATGCTCAAGTGTAGTGCTTACGAGTCCAGTCCACATCAAATATTTCCATTTAAGGGCTTGTTGTCCCATTTTTATTAAAGAAAACAAAACGTTTCATAAGCATAATCTATGGCTTCCCACACAGGGGGTCTTCACCATTAACACAAAAACTTTAAATATGCAGCCTCCTGGCTCACTTTATTAAATAAGTAGTTATACAGCCTCCTGCCTTACACATACCACACAGTGTTGCTCTAGCCTTCCACTATAGGTTCTCATCTGTCTCCTACAGACCATTTCTTTTCTAACACTGTCCACATAGATAGCAGACCCTTGTTGCTCTGGCACTCAGTGTTGTGTCTCGTTTTTTACAGCGTCGACATGCACCCCTCTAGCTACTCCCTCTCCTTGGGAGGGTGAAGCCCAAAACAATGGCCATGTCACCATTAATAGCCCAGCACACACATGACCAGTCAGTGTGCTGGTAGTGTCCACAAACCTGGACCCAGGACTGGAGATTTCATCCCACCTGGATCTCTAAGAAATCGTCAGGCTCCAGGTAGCAAAAAAGTAAATAAATAAAAAAAATAATAATAATAATCGTCATTCTAAACAATGAGGAAACTGAAAAGCCAGTTTCCTCCTAATCAAACAGATCCCCTGGAGCCCCTCAAACTGCTTGGTTGAGAATTCTGGGTTGACATCACCATGATGGGAAATTGCAGTGTCACATGTCCTCACTACTTGTTTCAACCCAGGTAGGGTTGGAACATGCAAGTCTAAATTCTTAACCATGGCAGATCTGTGACAGCTATCACTCACATGGACCAAATCCTGTGTTGCGTCACTTTTATCAAAAGGGAAACTTTATTCTCGATTGTATCAGGTAACTTTCCTGTGTCCAACTGCCACAATCCCTTGGGCTCTACAAAAGACACCCCCTGCTTTTTTTCCGGCTGCGCCATTTGCCTATTTTCCTAGTGACTACCTTTGTCTTCTTACCATTAGGGAATTTACAAATCTTAGTAACCGTCTGAGATTGCGTTTGACACCTGAGTTTTAACCTTCTTAGCGGTATTCCCGAGTGTAGTTCGAGGTAAAATTTCTATACCAAAAGCGGTAACCCCGAGCTACACTCGGGCTTACCCTGCGGCGTTGCTCTGGGGGTCCCTGCAGCACTTACCTTGTCCTTCGCTCCCACGATGTGTCCCCTGCAGCGTCCCCGGCCATCTCCTCCGGCCGATGCCTTCTGCATCCGGCCCGGAACTGTGTTCCGGTCCCTGTGACGTCGGGACGTTGACAGCGCCGTAGCCATAGTAAATCAGAACCACTTGCAGAATTGAGTGATGATTTGTGGGGAGGAAATTCGTCATCAGACACTGAAAACAATTTTGCGACTTTGCTCAGCGATGTGCGAATTTGCCTCTGTATTTCAAATTTCAGTGTTTTTGGTTTGATTATATTATTGAACTAATTATTATATTATTTTTTTATGATTATTTATTAAATTATAATTTATGATTTCGCGTTTCAAATTTTATCATACCCGGGATGTTTAATAGACTCTTGTTCGGACAGATTTCAGTGAGTTATTCCTAAAAATTACAGCCCACAATAAAAAAACTACATATTTCCATGCAAAAAAATGGTACCGCTTTCAGCACAAAAAAATCGGAAAGAATCATACCGCCAAGGAGGTTAAAGTTACAAAGCACTCCCTCAATTTCCACTAGACCAACCCTTTTCCCTTTAATTTGTTTAGCATAAGTGGGGGGCTCTTTTATTGGGCAACCCTTAGTGCCACCTTGCTGAGCTTTGGGCTTATTCCCTGAAACCTTTGTTTACCAAGAAATCTGTCACTATGTTACCCTCCTGAACCTCTCGCGGGCATCCATCTACTACTACTACACGGTTTACCTCTGTTGTGTTCATTAGACCATTAGCCATCTCATTACAATTTCCAAGGTTAGCAGCAACCAGATCAACTTGACCATCAGGTCAACCATTATTTTTGTCGTCACCCATGGTAAACCTAACCATCAAAGATCAACAATGCACTACTCTTCTCATTATTGTCAGAAATATCACTTTTGTCAGAATTCATTTCTCCCAGTGTTCTACAAGGCAGTGTCAGAAGAAGAACTGTACCCAATGGAGTTGTTGTCCCCCATGGCAACATCACTATCCTCCAACTCCACTGGCACAAGATCCTCTGCCAGCAACTATCCTGACACCTGACCACTATTGCATAAAGTAACACTTGGATCTGTGACCACAATCATTTCATTTATACCTACGCCATTTGGCGTTTCCACCAACATCAGCTCATCTGGCATGGCATCATCCATTACCACCTCGTGGATCGTGGACATGATTTCTTTCTGTGCACTCGCCCTCATTTGGCTTTCATCTTGGAAGGGATATTGTAATGAACCACCTAACAGTACCTCTAGCAACTCACGGAATAGGATTCCCCAGAGCGTGGAGTCTAAGTCCCAGTCTGCTTGTTCACCAGGGCCCCTGATGGTGGGGATGGACTTAGAGCAGACAGAGACCAGGTCGTGGCCCCTGAGTACACCCACCCGTGGTAGAGGGATCCGCCAGAGGTATCTGCAGGATGAGAGCCTGATGTGAAGAGGCGGATGGGTCCGAGCAGGATGGATGGATGGCTGAGCAAAAGCGTGGTCGGACAGGTCGAGTCGTAACCATGGGGACAGCGTGTTACAAGGCAGCATGCAGAGAACAGTCGGGTCACTCGCCGGGTCAGTAACAGAAGGTCAGATCCAATGAGGGGCACCAAAAGAGAGGTCAGGCAAGCCAGGGGTCAGAGCAGGAGAATACAGCACAGTCAGGAACAATCTGGGTCAGCAACGATCAATCAGCACAGATACAGGAGCAGGAACAACAGAAGCGACCATACGGCAACCAGTGTCAGCGCAGAGCGGATTTAAATACCGCGCCCGGCACGGTCATTGGTGCCCGCGGTCCCAAGTGCGCATGCGCGAGTTCCGTTGCTATGGCCAGCCAGGACCTAGTGCCCATACACCAGTGCGAGTCGGCGCCGAGCCACACGCTGCTGCAGCTCCTGACAGATATCATCTGCAGTAGCAAGTGCACCCTTGCATAGAAGTTGTTCTGCAGGTCCTTCATCTGGCACCGCAGAAATCATGTCCAATCCACTGTTACAGACAGAGACCTTTTCCAATAAAGCCAACAGGCTTGTTGCCCATATGTCCCAGTCTGTTTTCTCTGCACTCCCATCAGAGGTACTACAAAGTACCCGCTCCAACTGCCCAAAGAGACCCAGAGGGACAGAGTGGTTCTGCATCAGACCCATTACACGTCACTTCTGTTCAAACTAAACTGTGGCAATACTTTTTAAACCATAGCAGACTGCAATACCAAATCTTCACCACCTTGCTCCGGTGGTGCTTCATTAAACTCATGAACACTTTCATACCTTTCATTGTCAGGTGTTGAAAGACTGCATTAACCCATTATCACCATGAGTTTTTTCAACCATTTCAGTTTTAGCATTTAACACAGTCTCATCACCAGGTTCCAGTACCTTCAGAACAGCACCATAGTTATCCCGGGCAACCTCCGGCTCCAACACACAGAGCTCTCTGGGGGTTTCTTGGGACACCACTGTTGCTTTAGTCACAGTTGCTAGTGGAGATAACACGTTTTAGCCATATTCATAGTGTCCTTTTTATCTCTAGTGAGCTTCACTAGCCCATTAGCAACTGGACCACCACCTTTAGCCAGCACAGTAGCAGTAGTTTCACACATTCCACTGTCACATTCAATTTTAACACTTGCTTACCCACCGGACAGGGCACTGCAGCAAGGCAAGTTCTTTTCCACACTTAGCCTGGGTTCACACTTGTGCGGTGCCCCATATCACATGTGATTCACACAGGAACAGCATCATATTCCTGTGAAAATTACATGCAAATTCTCTGCAGTGCGATTTGAGCCATACATTTTGTATAGCTCAAATCGCACCGCATCCACACCAAAAAGGTGCAGGACCCTTTTTTGGTCCACACTAGAATCAAATCGCATGGGTATTCACACTCATGCAATACGATTCAGCACACCGATTTCGGGGTGTTAACAGACACACTCCAGCAGTTCGCATGAACGGGGTGTAATTGTGATGCGGTGCGGAATTTGCACAGAAACTGCTGCTTATTCCGCACTGCATCAGTGTGAACCCAGGCTGCCAGTGAACTCCCAGTTGCGGTCATTTCCACTTCAGTGTGCACAGTCACATAGTCAGAGTGTTCCCATGACTTTACTCTATATATTTATGTAGCACCCTCTAGCTAGATAGAATAGGTTTTTTGTCTGTGAGTCAGAGACTTGTTAGAAGCCTGGGAGTGAGGCAGTGAGGTTACCTCACATCAAGGCTTCTCACCCTTCTAGAAACTGCTGGAACTTTCTAGAGGAGGGGGAGATGCCTGGATTTGCATGTTTGAGAGAACCAGGCCAATCCTCAGGCAGGAGGCCTGGCATGGTGGCTAGGTAGAGCTCTTAAATGCAATGAGCCTAAACAGCAGGGACGTTGGGTGGCAGATGGAGTGAAGGAAGGTGCTGGTGTGTGGAGCCTGGGAGGGGGCCCCAGCAGAGAGGGGGGCCTACCTACAGGCTGAAGTTGAACAGAAGAATCTCCACTGTCCCACAGTTTACGGGAAAGGCAGCCTGTCAGCAGGGAAGGAGCCAGCCCAACATAAAGCCTGAAAGCAGCTGCAATCAACTAAGCTACAGGACAGGACAGTGTGTGTACTTCTACACCCCCTGGGCTAAAGAAGGGAGAGGGTGGTCAGGTGTAATACCTAACTACTTTACACTGGAGCTACTTCACTGTAGATCTTGGAATCCCTTGTTCAGGGACATTCTCAAGACAGCCGGGTGGATGAGGAGATTTTCCCTGAAATTAGCGCAGATTGGTGTTTTAAGCTAGTGGGCAGGTGCAGTCTATTTTCTCCACTGCAGATGGTGTTCAATTGCAGCGGCACTGCAGAAGGAGAGGAAGTCAAGGAACATGGTTTCTCTGTGTAGTTTCTGGGTCACAGGGGGCAGCTGATTAGATGTTGCCACCCCATGTGACTCTGGCAGCCATCTTGGGTCAGGCAGAGTCTATTTAAGACCCTAGCTCTTGGGCGTGGCATGAATTTTGCATGTGCCAAGAGTAGGGACAGGTCACCTGTCTGTCAAGGAAAGTATTAGGGGTAGGAAAGGTTTCAGAAGAGTAGGGAAAGCTTAGGGATCTGCTACTCTTCTTGGAAACCTTCCACTTGGGTATGGACCAGTCCGGCTGCATTCTGCCCCTCGAGACAGACATTAAAACCGGTTGCCACCATCTAGCTCAACAAACTTCAAATGAAAGAAGGAAGGAGATGAGAGGAAAAGTGGTGACCAAGCAGTGTCCACAACTTGACTGCTTCTGTGTGTGTGTGTGTGTGTGTGTGTGTGTATATATATATACACACACACACACACTGCTCACAAAAAATTAAAGGATCACTTTTTAATCAGAATATAGCATTAAGTCAAATAAACTCCTGTAATATTGATCTTTTCAGTTAAGTAGCAGAGGTGGTTGTTACTAATTTTTCAACTGCTGTTAATGAAATTAACAGTATGTGCACTAGATAGGCAACAATGAGATGACCCCCAAAACGGTTTTTACAGGTGGAGGCCACTGACATTTTTTTTCCCTACTCACCTTTTCTGACTGTTTTTCACTAGTTTTTTGCATTTGGCTAGGGTCAGAGTGTCACTACTGGGTAGCATGAGGTGATACCTGGACCCTAAAAATGTCAGTGGCCTCCACCTGTAAAACCATTCCTGTTTTGGGGTCATCTCATTGTTGCCCATCTAGTGCATCTGTTGTTAATTTCATTAGCATCAAAGCAGTTGAAACTGATTAACAACCCCCTGCTACTTAACTGACCAGATCAATATCCCAGCAGGTTAATTGACTTGCTATATTCTGATTAAAAAGTGTTCCTTTAATTTGTTTGAGCAGTGTGTGTGCATATGCTATATTTCCAAAAGTATTGGGGCACCTGCTTTTACATGCGCACATGAACTTTGATGGCATCCCAGTCTTAGTCCGTAGGTTCATCTTGAGTTGGCCCACCCTTTGCAGTTATAACAGCTTCATCTCTTCTGGGAAGGCCGTCCACAAGGTTTAGGAGTGTCTATGGGAATGTTTGACCATTCTTCCAGAAGCGCTTTTGTGAGGTCAGGCACTGATGTTGGAAGAGAAGGCCTGGCTCGCAGTCTCCGCTCTAATTCATCCCAAAGGTGTTCTATCAGGTTGAGATCAGGACTCATAGTTACATAGTTAGTCTGGCTGAAAAAAAAACAAACGTCCATGCAGTTCAGCCATTTAAAAAAAAAAAAAGTTATAACCCTATACCCACAGTTGATTAGAAGCAGGCAAAAAAAAAAAAACTAGTAAAGCACGATCCAATCCAGGGGAAAAAATTCCTTCCTGATACCCCAAGATGCATTCGGATATTCCCTGGATTAACTTTACCTATACATGTTAGTATTCAGTTATATTCTGTGTATCCAAGAAAGAATCCAGGACTTTTTTTTAAAGCAATCCACTGAGCTGGCCAGAACCAACTCTTGAGGGAGTCTATTCTACATTTTCACAGCTCTTATTTGTGAAGAAACCTTTCCGTGTTTGTAAATTAAATTTCTTTTCCTCCAGATGTAAAGAGTGCCCCCTTGTCCTCTGATGACTTCAGGGTGAATAACTCTACACCAAGTTCACTATATGAACCACTGATGTATTTATACATATGGAGATCATATCCCCCCTTAATCTCCTCTTCTCAAGACAGAATAATTTCAGTTCCTCTAATCTTTCCTCATAGCTGAGCTCCTCCATGCCTCTGGTCAGTTTGGTTGCCCTTCTCTGTACTTTCTCCAATTCCCTAATGTTCTTTTTTATGAATTGGTTCCCAAATTGAACTGCATATTCCAGATGAGGTGTTACTAATGATTTTGTACAGGGGTAAAATGATATCTCTCTCTCTGGAGTCTATATCTCTTTTAATACAAGAGAGGATTTTGCTCGCTTTAGAAGCCACAGCTTGGCATTGCATGCCATTATAAAGCTTGTGATCTACCAGAACTCCCAGATCCTCCTCCACCATTGATTCCCCCAGTTGTACCCCCCCCCCCCCCCCCCAAGTATGTATGATGCATGCATATTCTTAGCCCCCAAGTGCAGAACCTTACATTTATCAACATTAAACCTCATTTGCCACATAGTTGCCCAATTACACAGAGCATTGAGGTCGCTTGGTAGTTGGAGACATCCTGTATGGACGTTATTCCACTGCACAGCTTGGTGTCATCTGCAAAGACTGAGATTGGATTTATAATCCCAGACCCTATATTGTTTATAAATATATTAAAAAGTAAGGGTCCTAACACTGAGCCTTGGAGTATACCACTGAAAGCTCTAGAGCATTCAGGTTATGAATCATTAACCCCTTGACGCCGACTGTACGCAAATATGCAGCCTCTCGGCGGCTGGGCCTTGACACCAAGCTGCCGCATATTTGCGTACCATTTGAAAATACATATATGCTGAGAGCTTTTCCAATCATGTGACTGCCATGACAGCGAATCACGGCAGTCACATGACCCTAAAACCCTGCCACACCTCTCGGCGTCTGAAACCCCTTCAGGGGCTGGGAGGAGCCGGCGTGAAGAGTTTAACCACTGCTCTCTGAATACAATCTTTTAGCCAGTTTTCTATCCATTTACATACAGATATTTCCAAGCCTGTAGACTTTACCATACACATTAGACTCTGCAGAGGCCTGTCAAGTTCCTCCACCCCACACTCACTCATCCATGTCTTTATGGACCCTGCTTTATGCACTGATGCGCATTCATGCTGGAATAGAAAGGGCCATCTCCAAACTGTTCCCACAAAGTTGGGAGTATGAAATTATCCAAAATGTCTTGGTAGGTTGACGCCTTAAGAGTTCCCTTCACTGAAACTAAGGGACCAAGCCCAACCCCTGAAAAACAACCCCAGACCATAATCCCCCCTCCACCAAACTTTACACTTGGCACAGTGAGTCAGGCAAGTATCGTTCTCCTGGCAACCACCAAACTCAAACATGTCCATTGGATTGCCAGACAGAGAAGTGTGATCTGTCACTCCAGAGAACATGTCTCCATTGCTCTAGAGTCGTGTCGGCGTGCTGTACACCATTGCATCCAACGCTTTGCATTGCACTTGGTGCTGTAAGGCTTGGATGCAGTTGCTCGGCATGGAAAGTCATTCTATGAAGCTCTCTATGCACTGTTGTGCTAATCTGAAGGCCACATGAAGTTTGGAGGTCTTTAGCTATTGACTGTGTGCTTCAGAATGCGCTGACCCTGCTCTGTCATGTGATGTGGCCTACCACTTGGTGGCTGAGTTGTTGTTGTTCCCAGTTGCTTCCACTTTGTTATAATACAACTAACAGTTGACTGTGGAATATTTAGTAGGAAGGAAATTTCACAAATGAATTTATTGCACAGGTGGCAACCTATCGCGGTACCACGCTTGTATTCACTGAGCTCCTGAGAGCGACCCATTCTTTCACTGCAGACTTACTAACAGTTTTTTGTTTTGTTTTTTACAGAATGGTGCTTATGCTGTTCTTTCTCTACTACTTGTGATTAATTTGCTGCTGTTCTGTGTCACCATTTCCACCTCTGTTTTTGGATGCCGGTCTCTCTCAAAAGTACAAAAATGTCACCCAGGTAGAGACATACAGGATTCTTATTAAGAGTGTCAAATTAAGGGACCAGCAAAGTCTACCATCCACCAGCTTTGGAAAACCCCTTTGTTCTTGCCCTGGCTCTCCTCTGTGGCCTTAACTAGGATTGTGTTTAAACATCACCCTGCTCTAGGTGCTTAAAAAACAGCTGATGAAAGAGGTAGAGCCTGTGGTGTTACCATTCTTAAGTAACAAATATGGAAATATTCATAACATAAAAAACTTAAAAGTGTATTGATTGGAAATCTGCCAATGAGAATACTTGTTGACATTTGTAAGGCTTAGTTTACCCTTACAGTCAGAGTAAACATGGGGCATTAAAAATAGGTGGTTGAGCCTTGTTTGCTGCACCTCTCAAAAGCAGCCGGAAAAGGGTGCACACATACAGAAGTGTGGTAAAAAGGATCCTCCCATCACAGTACTGTTGCTGAAAGTTAAATATTTAAATAAATGGGGCCATGCCACAACCACAAGCCCAATGTTAGCCATTCAGCTGTCAGGGAAAAAAATTGCATTCAGGAGATGGCTTTATTGCCCCCTGAATGACTGTCTGTTGTGCCTGCATTGCTCTGAAAACTGACCAACCACAGATCGCTCTGACACTGGTGTAAACAAGCCCAAAAAGTGGATTATGGAGATTTTCTCCTAATTCCTATTGCATCTTCAGGACAGGAAGTGAAGTGAAATCTCCCCATCAGAACCACAGCCATCAAAAAATAACCTGGCAAGGGTTTTAAGACTTTCCTACTCTATCCAAAGCTTTAAAAAGTTTGGGTTAAACTTACATGGGTGAGCCATTCTTTAAAGTGTAACCAAAGCCTAAGCTTTTCCCCCCTTTGTCTTTCAGGACAGCACCTTGAGAGACCTCGGCTCCTCCCCACCTGAGGAAACACCTGCACCCAAAATAAAACACCTGTCACTCCTCTCCGACCTCAGCTTTGGTTTTTCCTCCGGTGGGGAGACATACTGTGGAGGCCTGTCCAGGTGCGGTCAGGGGACTGGGAGGCTTGGTGGAAGGAGAGAGAGAGAGGTGCAGCGGTGGGGGTAAGGTCAGAAAGCCGGGTTCCATCCCCCACGGCGTTGCGGTGACAGAGTGGCCTCCTCCGTAGTGACGGGGGGGGGCGGCACTAACCTGTCAAGCTGTGCCCCGGCCCCCACCGGAGGGGGTTGTGGTGAGCCGGGGCATCCTCATCCAGAGGGACCGCGGGAGGAGTCCCGCTGTCCCACTCTGTGCCAGCATTGGAGCAGGGTCGGATGACGGGAGACGTCATTTCCGGCGGAAGAGGCGGGGCTTCTCCCGAGTCGCGGCTTCTGGCTGCGGCCTAGAAAACACGAGGGGCAGCGTTTTCAAAGGTGGTGCGAGTACTGTATCCTGCAGAGGCGGGCAACACAGTACTTGTGCAACCACCTTCCTGAGGATGTCCGGAGCAGAGGCACCGGGGCCAGGCAAAGCCAGCACCAGCCAACTGCAGGTAGGCTGCTAAGTGGAGTCTTTTTCCCTACTTGTGGGCCCCTAGCTCCATCCAGGGGGTGTTCCCAGCCCTCTTGTGGTCAGAGGTGCAGGGGGGGTGGCGGAGAGGCCCAGGTTCAGGCTCTTACTCCCTGCCAGGAGTAAGGGGGGGGCAGGCGATTGGAGGTCCTAAAGGTAATGGGTTCCCTGGGTCTCCTCTTCTCGTTATGCAGGTAAAAGCCTGTGAAAAGCTCAAGACACACCAGGGCTCTAAGTGGAAGTGCCCTTCATGCAAGGTGACCCTAAGTGATTCTTGGAAGAAGGTGCTGTGTGGGCCCTGTATTGAGGGACTGGTTATGGAGGAGATTCCTTCACAGGGGGACCTGGTAAGTCAGCACACTGAGGTAGTCCCTTCTACTAGCAGAGGGACGGGAGGCCAGGGGTGTGAGACAGCTGAGGGCAAGCCATCCCTGGGTTCCCATTCCAAAGAGGATTCAGAAGGGGAGGGCCCCTTAGATGAGCCTAGAGATCCCTCTAGGTATAAGTTGTCCCTAGAGGAGGTTGACGACTTACTGGGAGTGATTTATGCCACCCTGGACATTAAAGAGGATAAGAAGCCCCTAACGCTACATGACCAGATGATCAGGGCATGGAAGAGCAGAAACGTAGGGTTTTTCCTGTCCATGAGGTGCTGGTAGAGACGATTAAAAAGGAATGGCAGGATCCAGAAAGGAAGCCTTTCTTTGCTAGATCCCTTAAAAGTAGGTTCCCATTTGACGAGGACCCATCGGCTTTGTGGAAAAAGAACCCCAAGTTAGACACTGCATTTTCTAAAAAATAGCTAGGAGAATGGACTTGGCCTTTGAGGATATGGGGGTCTTGCTGGACACTATGGACAGGAAGGCGCATTCCCTTCTTAAAAAGTCCTGGGACACTACTTTGTCCAACTTGAAGCCTGCCATAGCCACTACGGTAGTGGCCAGAAATATGAAATATTAGCTTACGCAGCTGCAGGCGCACATTGTGGGGGATTCTCCCAAGGAAAAGATTCTGGCTTCTTTTCAGACCTTACTGCAAGGGGTGGGCTATATAGCGGACGCTTCTGTGGAGTCTATTAGAATGACAGCTAGGTCTGCGGTCCCTACTAATTCGGCCCGTAGAGCCCTCTGGCTCAAGACGTGGCAGGGAGACATTACCTCCAAAGTCAAACTGTATGGCATCCCATTCACAGGGGATCTCCTTTTTTGGCCCAAGGCTAGAGACGGTGCTGGATCGCATGGCGGATAGGAAGAAAGCATTTCCTCTTAAGAGGAAGCTGCAGGGGCAGGGGGGGAAGAAGTTTTATCCCCAAAAGAAGATGCAGGTCCTTAGGTCAGAGGTACAGAAAAAGCCCTGGGGGCAGAGAGGCAGGGGTAAAGGAGGAGGGATTTTCCATCCTCCTGAGCAGCCCCAGAAGCCACAATGACTTTATTCCCCCCAGTGGGAGGAAGATTGGGGGTCTTCCTCCCACAGTGGGAAGCTGAGATCACCAGCCCCTTCGTACTAGATATTGTGAGAAGGGGTACCGCCTGAAGTTTTCAAAACCACCGCCATGCAGGTTGTTGGTAACGTGCCTGCCAAGGTGTGTACAAAAGGCATCAGCCTTGCTCGCTTCTCTACAGGAGTTAGAGGAGCAGAACGTTGTGGTGAAAGTCCCCGCTGCAGAGATCGGCAGGAGTTTTTACTCACGTCTTTGTCATCCAAAAGCCCTCAGGAGCTTACAGGCTAATTCTAAACCTGAAGCCCTGAACAAAGCTATCAGGTACAAGAGGTTTCGGATGGATTCAATTTTCACGGTCAGGTCCCTTCTTCCTCTTTACTCGTTTCTAGCCTCGATAGACCTAAAGGATGCTTATATGCACGTTCCCATTGCGGAAACCTGCCAAAAATTTCTCAGGCTAGCAGTACAGGGTCTGGGGGGGATGGGTCACCTGCAGTTCCCGGCCTTGCCTTTGGGACTTTCCTCCTCTCCGAGAATCTTCACGAAGGTTATGTCCGAGGCTCTGGTGCCACTTCGGTTGAAGGGGGTTTCAATAGTGGCCTACCTAGACGACCTCCTGTTGTTTGAAATCGGAACAATTGTCACAGGACATAGCCGTGGTGAAAAAAAGCATTTGGAGGGTCTGGGCTGGCTGATAAACCTGGCCAAGTCCAGTTTAGTTCCAGCCTATAGGATAGTATATCTGGGCTACATACTAGATTCCACCCGTCAGAAAACTTTTCTGACTCCAGAGAAACTCCTGAAGCTAGACGGGGAATCAGGTGGTTACTAGAGAGCCAGGGGCACCCGCTCCGTGAGGACGTCAGGTGACGAAACGTGTAGGGCGGAGCTTGTGGATGTGACGTCACGACATTCCCTGATCTGTAGGTGTCCGTGGATGCTGGAGGAGGTTGTGTCTTTCATTACGGTGAACGCGGATTATGCTGGTGTCGGTTTAGACACCGTTTACTGTGAGTGTGATATATTTTTAAATAAAAATTATTTTTATACATTAGTGCAGTATGAGCTTCTCCTCCTCTCTTACTTCCTGAGTACCATTTGGAGTTTATGAAGAAGTGGGTGACATACTGAAACATTCCATATATGCTGAAATTCTCCTGCAGATCATTGCTCCCAGAGCACAAGCACTTATGCTGATTTATAATATGAACTCGGTCTCTAGGCGCCAACACTGAAATGAGGTGTGTGCACGATCTTACCGACCTGGGTCTGCTTTTCATCCACTGGTGACTCAGAACAGAACAAATGTCTCTCCAACAAGCATGCGGTCTTGCCGTATATGTTGCTTAGTTCCTGGCAGCAATCTCATCAGCCTTCCTGGCAGCAATCTCATCAGCATTCCTGGCAGAAATCTCATCAGCATTCCTGGCAGCAATCTCATCAGCATTCCTGGCAGCAATCCCATCAGCATTCCTGACAGCAATCTCATCAGCTTCCTGGCAGCAATCTCTGGTTACTGAGGGACGCTTCCACACCTGGATGTCATCAGATTCTCAGCTCACGCAGCCCCTTATTCACCAAGCTCCAAAACATGGCTTCTCCCTCTCCTTCCTGTTCTCTCCAACTCTGTGTGCAAAACCCCACCTCTTCATGAATATACAAATATCTATGCAGTCTGAGGCTGTGTTAGAACAACAATGACATCTTGTGGCTATACCGCAGAATGTCAGTCAAAACATTAATTTACTTCCACACAAACAATGAGAGCTGTTTCCCCCATCTCACAGCATCATGGCACATTCTACTCATGCTATGGCCACACAAGCTGAACGGGCAGGGACTTCCCCGGGGCAGATCTGTAGAGCTGCGACTTGGTCCAGTTATGGCATCTTTGTCAGACATTACAGACTCGACCTGGTCTCGGTGCAGGAGCAAGCCTTCAGACGTAGGGTTCTGCAAGCAGTGGTCCCGCCCTAGGGGTGAGTGCTCGCTTATCCTCTCAAGGTGCTGTCCTGAAAGATGAAGGGGGGGAAATCAAAGTTACACTTACGGTAACTCCTTTCCCAGGAGACTTTCAGGACAGCGCTGGTTACCCACCCTCTGTTGTATGATTTTTCAAGAGATAAGTTTTATTGTGTTTTTTGGTGTCTTATGTTATGTCTCCCCAAGTGACCAGAGGTGCTTAACCGTGAACTGAGGTCGGAGGACAGTGACAGGTGTTTTATTTTAGGTGGATGTGTTTCCTCAGGTGGGGAGGAGCCGAGGTCTCTCAAGGTGCTGTCCTGAGACTCCTGGAAAAGGCGTTACCGTAAGTGTAACTTTGCTTTTTTTTTTTTATTGATCTGGATAGAGTGCTGAAGGGTTAGAACCACTGTCAGGTTTTTATTGCTGCCTAAATCCACATCAATGATATCGATCCTCCCTAATTGTCCTGATCACCGATGTCACCGGGAATGGAAGTGAGGGTGAATAAAAAATTTTGTGGCCCTCGAACCCCTCGTGTATCGCATTGTATTGTTATTGTACTGTCTCCCATTGTAATGTACAGAGCTGAGCGAACTGTTGGCGCTTTATAAATACTGTATAATAATAATAATCATGGAAAGAGTTTGCAGAGCAGCAACCTCTTCTGTCAGCTTACCAATGTCAGCTTGCATCCCAATAGTTTCTTGGGCACAATGGTGCCTACAGCAATTCCAGACAGGTTTTCTTGCGCAATGGAAGAGGCACCACTTGGGGCAATTGATCAGGTTATTGCTCTACAGAAAGAAGCGTCTGTGGGGGTGATTGAAGATGGACTTTCTGGGGAAATCTTGACCCTTAGGTCCATTGAGTTGGACCACAGTTATGATGAATGCCAGCGAAAGGGACTTGGGGACCCATCTGTATCCAAGGAAATTGGACGTTTCATGCAAAAGGAATGGTGTTCAATATCCTGGGGATATGGGCAGCCCATTTAGCCCTTACACCCCCAGATGCCAGGATCAAAGGAAAATCCGGCCTATTGTGAATGGACAAGGCAGTAGTTGTCTACATTCAAATGCAGGGGGTACTTGTAGCAGCACACCTCTGAGGGCAGTCAAACCCATCATGGGATCTGAGAACAATCTACTTGCTGGGCAGGCTGAATATAGAATCAAATATTTCTCACAAATTCCCGGATCCAAATGAATGGTTGCTGCACCAGGGAGTCTTCCTTTAGCTGGTGGGTATGTCCCCAAATAGATCTTTTCTTGTCCTCAAACAATCACAAATGTATGAGGTTTTGAACTCAATTTCTGCACTCCAAGACAAAGGGGGTGGATGTTCTTTCCTCAGAAGGAAATTTCAGTCTGGCATATGCCTTCTCCACATTAGCCCTCATAATGGGATTCTTGTCATGAATGATGAGAGAGGATCTGTGTTTGGTCCCAATAATAACCATTTTTCCAAGTCATCTTCATATGAGTGAGGCTTCTCCCATCAGGAAACACCTGATCCTTTTTCTTTTGCATGGCTGTCTTGCGGGGTACAGAGGCCTCCTGAATGGGCTACCCCTCCCTGTTCTCAGCAAGGCAGGGGCCTTGCAGGCTGGTCTCATCCAGGGTTCCCTAGACAGCTCCTTTTTTTTTTGGGAGGGGGTCAGGGGAGACAGCAGCCCTCTCTTATGGTCCTGTGGGGCCCATCAGGGGGGATAGAGCCCACTCTGCCGACCTGTTTGGAAGGGACCGCTACCCTGTGGGGCAAAGCCTACCTTACTCCTCTGCACACAGACATCTCTGGCAAGGAGGAGTGAGTAGGTGATGTTATGCCTGGGTGTCAGGGATCACGGCGCCGGAATCCTGCATCACGGCGCCGTCCCCCCGCGCATGCGCACTGGCGGCGAGCCGCGGCTGACAGGACGCCGCGCATGCGCAGTAGAGAGTCGAGGGCGCGCCTCAGGCGTCCAATGACAGCCGGGGGCGCGTCCCAGCCAGCCAATGACAGTGCAGGGCGCACTATTTAAAGATGCCCTGCACTGTCACCCCATTGCCGCAAGGTCTTATGTGATCCTGGATACCTGCTCCTGTTCTGTGACCCTGTTTTCTACCCTGACTACGCTGCCTGCCCCTGTGTTTGACCCGGCTTGTCCTGACTACTCTGCCTGCTCCTGCGTTTTGACTCGGATATCCTGACTATTCTACGGACTGATTTACCTGGCTGACCCTGCATGTGACCTGACTACTCCTTGCCCGCTGATTTGGTACCCCGCTTACCCCCACGGAACCACTATCCGTGCCACCCTTCTGGGGCCGTCATCCGCCTCATATCTGGCTCTCCCGGTACCCTACACGCATCCCCGGAGGCCTTCCCAGCCGCTGGTGGGCCCGCCCAGAGGTCGTGACCTGGCCCGGGACTGTTTCAGTCCATCCCCACCATCAGGGGCCCTGGTGAAGGCACAGCCCGGGCTTAGACCCCACGCTCTGGGTTGGTCTATCAGTTGGCAGCCGGAAGGCTCCGCCTGGCGGATCATAACAGTACCTTGCGGCCATGACAGAGCCAGGAGGTGGACCGGCGTCCCTAGAGGATATTTGCCAGCACCTGGCAACTTTGACCCAGGCCTTCCAGAACTTCCACAGTCGCTGTGCCCGACTGGAAGACCGCATGGAGACATTAGCCCCCCAGACTCCCCCTGCTCAGAGTCCCGCGTCTGGGGAACCTCCCGCTACCCCGACATCCGGAGCGGTTGCCACACCCTTAGCTCCTGAGCCCCGCGTTCCCCTGCCGGAACGGTTCCGTGGTGACCGGAGCCGCTTCCGAGCCTTCCGGAATGCTTGCACACTTTATTTTGACTTGCAGCCCCGCACATTCTCCTCCGAGACCGTCAGGGTGGGGTTTATAGTCTCTCTCTCCTTCAGGATGAGCCCCAGGATTGGGCTCACCGTCTGATGGAGAGGCGTGACCCCCAGCTTGACTCCGTGACCAAGTTCTTTCAGGCCATGGCAGTATTGTATGACGACCCTCAGCGGGCTGCCTCCGCAGAGGCTACCCTATACTCACTGCGGCAGGGCCGCCGGGCAGCCGAAGAATACGCGTCCGACTTTAGGCGATGCATGGGAGACACCAGATGGAACGATGCGGCCTTATGTCACCAGTTCCGCATCGGGCTGTCTGAGTCTCTCAAGGACGAACTAGCACGAGTAGGCCTACCAGACTCCCTGGAAAGACTGATTGAGTTGGCCATCCAGATTGACCGTAGGTTAAGGGAACGTCGGCTGGAAAGGAGCAACCAGGGTCAAAGGGTGGCATGGATCCCACCGAGAGACACAGCTCCAACCCCAGGGAACCATCCCCGAGGCACGGAATCGGGGGACAACCCGGAACCCATGCAGCTGGGATTGGCCCGTTCCCACTTGTCGGTCGAGGAACGTCAAAGGAGACGAGCGCTGAACCTATGCCTGTACTGCGGGGAAGCTGGTCACCAGGTGCGCTCCTGTCCTGCAAAGATGAGTAAGTCCCAAGGCAGAAAAGTGCTGTTTCGAACAGCGCGAAATCACGTTCTTGGGACTGGTTCTCTCTTCCGCGGGGGTCGCGATGGATCCCCAGAAAGTCACGGCGATCTTAGATTGGCCAATACCCGCCGACAAAAAGGGGGTACAGCGTTTCATCGGCTTTTCCAATTTTTATAGAAAGTTTGTTAGGAACTTCTCCGGTCTGGTCTCCCCGATCACGCAACTGACGAAACAAGGGGTCCGTTTTAAGTGGACTTCCGAAGCCCAGACGGCATTCGAGAAGCTCAAAAAATTATTCACGTCTGCGCCCATCCTCTGCCATCCGGATACTTCCCTCCCATATGTCTTGGAAGTGGATGCCTCTGAGAACGCGGTAGGAGCGGTTCTGTCCCAAAGAAATGGAACCAAGGAACTACTGCACCCCGTGGCGTTCTTCTCCAGGAAGTTGACGCCGGGACTGAACGTAACTATGACATCGGAGATCGGGAGCTCCTGGCCATCAAATCCGCTCTAGAAGAATGGAGGTACTTACTGGAAGGAGCCACACACCCAATCCTAGTCTTCACTGATCACAAGAACCTGGAATATTTAAGAACAGCGAAACGACTGAGACCTCGCCAGGCAAGATGGGCTCTTTTCTTCTCGCGATTCACTCTCCATATTACGTACCGACCCGGTACTAAGAACACAAAACCAGACGCTCTGTCCCGCATGTTTGAGGACCCCGATGACACAGTGGCACCTGACACCATCTTACCGTCCGGGAGTTTCCTTGCTCTACAAACAGAACTTCGTTCCAGACTCCTCGACGCTTCTACAGGACTACCAGTTCCGTCGGGGTCACCCCTCCTGAACCACGGCGGGCTGTTTTGGAAGGAAGACCGGATCATGGTCCCAGAAGAGGTGCGAACCCTGGTCCTAGGGCACTGCCACGACCATCGAATGGCAGGTCACTTCGGGGTTGCGAAAACTCTGGAACTACTACGGCGCTCGTTCTGGTGGCCGAACATGAATAAGGACTGCGAGCGTTACGTCCAGACCTGCTCCACCTGTCAAAGGAACAAGCCCTCCAGGAGCCGGGCATGGGGATTGTTACGTCCATTACCAATACCCAAGCGGGCCTGGCAAATGATTGCCATGGACTTTGTGGTCGAACTCCCACCATCCCAAGGCTACACAGCAATAATGGTGGTCGTGGACCGCTTCTCAAAGATGGCACATTTTATACCCCTGGAGAAAACCCCATCGGCACCTGAAACGGCACGGATCTTCATTAAGGAAGTAGTCAGGCTTCATGGGGTCCCCGAAGATATAGTGTCAGATCGGGGAGTCCAATTCACCTCCAGGTTCTGGAACTCCTTGTGTAAAGCACTAGGAATCAAGCTGTCGCTTTCATCCGCCTACCACCCGCAGACCAACGGCCAAACCGAGAGGACCAACCAAACGCTGGAACAATACCTGCGATGTTTACACGTCCTACCTTCAGGATGACTGGTTGACGTTGTTGCCATCCGCAGAATTCGCGTACAACAACTCGAGTCACTCTGCAACGGGGCAATCCCCGTTCTTCGCCAATTACGGGTATCATCCCACATTTCTCCCTGACCTGATGCCTGAAAACCCGGGTACCGGCATCTCAGGACGTCTTAAACTTCTTCTCTGTCAATAACAAGACAATTCAGGAAGCCATCGCCAAAGCCCAAGGGGACAGCAAGAGGGCATTCGACAGGAAAAGAAGAGGAGAATTACTGCTTCAACCAGGGGATCGGGTATGGCTGTCAACGACCAACTTGAAGATGCTGCATCCTTCGAGGAAGCTGGGACCCAAGTACATTGGCCCATTTCCGGTAAAGCGTGTAGTCAACAAGGTGGCCTACGAGCTTGAGCTTCCGCAGACCTTCAGGGTACATCCTGTGTTCCATGTGTCTCTCCTGAAGCCATCCAGACCGGATCCTTTCCCGGACCGTGAGTCCAGACCTCCCGAGGCAATCTCCGTAGATGACCAGGAGGAATACGAAGTGGAGACTATCCTCAGTTGCCGACGGAGGGGGAACCAGACCCAGTTCCTGATAAAATGGAAGGGTTATGGCCCTGAGGAGAACTCATGGGAACCCGCCCAGAACATTCACGCTCCCCGGCTCATCCGGGAATTTTTTCGTGGACACCCGCGGTGGAGAGATCAGTGGGGCTCCCGGAGGGTGCCCATTGGGGGGGGGGCAGTGTCAGGGATCACGGCGCCGGAATCCTGCATCACGGCGCCGTCCCCCCGCGCATGCGCACTGGCGGCGAGCCGCGGCTGACAGGACGCCGCGCCTGCGCATGCGCAGTAGAGAGTCGAGGGCGCGCCTCAGGCGTCCAATGACAGCCGGGGGCGCGTCCCAGCCAGCCAATGACAGTGCAGGGCGCACTATTTAAAGATGCCCTGCACTGTCACCCATTGCCGCAAGGTCTTATGTGATCCTGGATACCTGCTCCTGTTCTGTGACCCTGTTTTCTACCCTGACTACGCTGCCTGCCCCTGTGTTTGACCCGGCTTGTCCTGACTACTCTGCCTGCTCCTGCGTTTTGACTCGGATATCCTGACTATTCTACGGACTGATTTACCTGGCTGACCCTGCATGTGACCTGACTACTCCTTGCCCGCTGATTTGGTACCCCGCTTACCCCCCACGGAACCACTATCCGTGCCACCCTTCTGGGGCCGTCATCCGCCTCATATCTGGCTCTCCCGGTACCTACACGCATCCCCGGAGGCCTTCCCAGCCGCTGGTGGGCCCGCCCAGAGGTCGTGACCTGGCCCGGGACTGTTTCAGTCCATCCCCACCATCGGGGCCCTGGTGAAGGCACAGCCCGGGCTTAGACCCCACGCTCTGGGTTGGTCTATCAGTTGGCAGCCGGAAGGCTCCGCCTGGTGGATCATAACACTGGGATTGTCATTTGTGGGACCTGCGAGCATCACTCCCTGCGCTCGAGGAACAGAAAGTGGACCACCGCCATCTTGGATATGGGCGGCGGTCTGTTTGCCCCACGCCACGGCTGCCTCATCCACTATGGCCATGAGGGGAGGTTGGTGCAACTGGACTCAAGGGGAGGGGTGCCGGAGCCCCACCACCCTCCAAACACAGCCATGCCGAGGGCAGGATGCGACCAGAATGGAGACAGATCTGCCCGAGCTGGGGGAGGCCAGCTGCAACGTAGGAGCCTGTCGGCTGGCATGACCCCCTTCTCTGTACCCCTCATGCTTCCTCCTATTTGCTGTCTCGGGGGGGGGGCATTCTCCCCTCCCCTCTCTTTTCCTCCCTCTCCGGCACCACAGGGATTTCTAATTTTTCTAATTTCCATTTTCTGCCATTGGGTGCACGCTCTGGGGGGGGGGGGGGGGTTGTCCTGCTAGAGGCCCTTGGCTTACAGGAGGCCTATATCTTGTGTCTCCCTGTCCTTAGATGGGCCCATTGGAGGAGGATAGGAAGGAAAGGGAAGCTGTCTGTGAGACGAGGAGAAAGTGCGCTACCTGCAAAAAGAAACTCGCTAGCGCTTGGAAAAAGCAGCTGTGTCAGGAGTACATCGATAAGCTGATCAAAAGAGAGTCTGGTCCCTCTTCACAGATTTTCTACAAAACATGACTCAGAAGATGTCCAAAACTTTAGGGAACAGATGCAGGAACCAACCCCAGACGGCCTCAACCCAGCACCTTAGGCATTTTCCCACCGGTCAAGAAGAGAAAACAGGACCCATGGCAATGTTGCGGACCGAGAAGAGGAACTTTCCGGCAGTTCCGACTCTGAGGAAAGCGAGATGGAAGAACAGGATCACAAGTTGCAAAGGTTCCTTTTTCTAGTAGAAGACACACAAGGCCTCTTGAAAGTAGTCTAGTACACTCTAGACCTAGAAGAGGAACAACCGGATCTCTCTCTGCATGACCACCTATACGCAGGGCTACAAAAGAGAAGTAGCCGCCTGTTCCCAGTCTATTCCACCCTATGGTCTACCATAAAAAGGGAACAGGAAAAGCCGGAAAGGAAAGCCTTTTTTCTTAAAAATCTTAAAAGGCGATATCCATTTAAAGAGGAACATGTGTCTATGTGGGAATCTTGCCCGGAACCGGATGCTCCCCTCTCGAAGACTTCGAAATTCATGGATTTATCCTTCAGAAGACAGAGGCTTCCTAAAGGACCCAATGGACTGCAAAGCTGTCACATTCCTCAGGAGAGCATGGGAAGCATCCGCGGTAAACGAGCAATAGCAACAACCTGCGTTTCCAGAACCCTAGACGTATGGCTGGGCCAGCTCCGCTCTCACCGGCAGAAGAAATTCTTAATCACTATCGGTTTTGGAAAAAGCAGTGGCCTTAATTTCAGATGCATCATCTGAAACCATCAAATACACAGCAAGATCAAGTCCACTTATAAACTCAGGCCGAAGAGCATTTGGTTGAAATCCTGGCAGGGGGACATCGCTTCCAAATCCAGACTCTGTGGCCTGCCCTTCGAGGGAAAGCTCCTCTTCACGCCAGGACTGACTTCGGTCCTCGAGAGGTCTGTCGACAAAAGGTAGGGAATTCCAGTTCCCAGCAGGCAAGCGGGATGGAATTTTTTTCATCTCAACAGGCAACACGCAACGAGAGATGCCAGATTTCAGGGCCAGAAGAAAGGCTGGGTCTCAAAAAGAGGAAAGGAGAAGGGAGGTTTCCTCTTCAACCCCAACTAGAACAAAACCTAAGTGACTGGCGGAGCCAGACGGGAGGAAGGCAGGGACACTTTCACATGCAATGGCTACAGACTACCCAGAATGCATTTATCTTGGACACAATTTGAAACAGCTACAGGATAGAATTTTCACAACTCCCTCCTCACAGGTTCCTTGCGACTCCACTGCCAAGGGAGGAGGAAAAGGCGGACATACTTGTGAACCTCCATGGAAGAAATGCTCCAACAGAATGTGGTCAGTTAGTTGGAGGAAGGAAAGGGATTCTACTCCCATTTTTTTCTAAGAAGGAAGACATCTTGGAAATACAGAATGATACTCAACCTAAAGAAAATGAACGAATTCATGAAACCCCAAAAATTTTGCATGGAGACATTTTACACAACAAAAGAAATCTCCCTCCCAGAGTATTCATGGCATCAATAGACCTAAAGGATTCATATCTTCACATCCCGATAAGAGAAGAATCAAGGAAGTTCCTAAGATTCGTGCTAATGGGCAAGAACAGAACGATCTTGTTCCAATTCAAAGCACTTCCCTTCTGTCTGTCTTCAGCACCAAGGATATTAACAAAAATTCTAGCAGAACCTCTGCAAGCCTTGAGGCTAGAAGGGATAATGGTTATCCCCTACTTGGAGGACCTACTCTTGTTTGCGAACACGGCAAGAGCTCTGAAATGCCATATGGAGCATACAATATCCTTCTTGGAAAATGTAGCATGGCTAATAAACGCAGAGAAATCAGTTAGTCCCTTCCAACAGAATCACATATTTGGGATACATTCTGGATTCAACAAGCACCGGCTTATATCACCAGAAAAAGTGCTTTGACTACAACAAGATACGAGGAGCCTCCGGGGGACACCAGTTGGCAGAAGGGCCCAACTACACTCCAGAACGATACAGAATCACATCCCCTCCCACTGGGATGGCAGCTAGGCATCTCTGAAAATCCTGCATTCACCTCAGGTGCAAAGTGAAAGAGTCGTTGGAGTGGTGGGTAAACATCGACATGTTGGGAGCCGGAAGCAGATGGAAACAATCCAACCGAACAAAAGTCACTACAGACGCAAGCATGCAGGGGTTGGGCGCACACATGGAGGGCTGCCTGACCCAGGGCAAGTGGGACTCGGAAACAGCAAAAAGATCATTAAACTTCAGGGTGTTACTGGCAGTTCTCAAAGCGCTCACGCCCTTTCAGGAGAGAATAGAAGGAAAAGAGAATCAGATCCTTTTGGACAACATGACAGCCGTTGCATACTTGAACAGGCAAGGGGGGTACAAGGTCTCCAAAACTAATGGAATTGGCAGAAACCCTCCTGACCTGGGCAGAAAGAAACCTAAAATCAATCATGGCAGTCCATCTGAAGGGAAACCTAAAGTTGTTAGCGGACCAGCTGAGCTGAGAGGAAATCAACCAGAATGGTGCCTCAGCTGCACAGCGTTCACCCAAATCTGCAGCAGATGGGGCACTCCCGCCATAGATCTCTTCGTAAACAAAAGGAACGCAAAACTAGGGATGTATTTCTGCCTTCAAAGAGACCCTCAAGTGCAGGGACAGATGCACTGGCCCAGCCATGGGAGGAGGACCCCCTTTACGCATTTCCACCATTCGGACTATTACCAAGAGTGGTACAGAAAATACAGACGTCTCAGGCCAGAGTCATCCTGATCACTCCATTCTGGCCCAAAAGGTCATGGTTCTCCTTCCTGATGAAGCTGAGCCTAACAGACCCATGGACGATTCCACCTATGGAGGACCTACTAGTACAGGGAGGGCGTAGGTACACCCACACCCGGAAAAGCTTTCTCTGACAACATGGCCTCTGAGCGGCGCAGGCTAGCTAAAAAAGGCTTATCAGAGAGAGTGGAGGAAAAAGTCTACAAATGCCTACAGTTCTCAAATTCCTCCAAGCTGGGGCAGACAAGAACTTAGCCTCTAATACACTCAAAGTGCAAGTAGCTGCCCTGTCTAACGTCCTGGAGTTGAAGCTAGCAGAGGATCCCCTGGTGGTCAGATAACTGAGGGCAATCTTCAGATGTAGAGTCCCGTGCGTACCTAAATGCCCTCTCTAGGATATAGGTACAGTTTTAAAAACTTTACAGCATGAGCCATTTGAACCCTTGGGAAAATGTTGTCTCAGGCACTTGACCCTCAAAGTCACCCTAGTCTCTGCTTGCAGAGTCAGCGAATTGCAAGCACTGTCAGTGATAGAGCCTTACCGCACAATTCTGTTGGATAGGATCATCCTCCATGCGGATCAGGGATTCCTTCCAAAAGGTCACAATGAATTTCCATAGAGTACAAGAAATTGTAATACCATTATTTTGCAGGAGCCTGAGCAACGCCAAAGAAAGAGACTACAACAAAATAGATGTAAGGAAATGCCTAATCGCATACATTGAGCACACTAAAGCATAGAGATGCTCACCCAGCCTCTTTGTCTTATTTCAAGGACCAAGGAAGGGATACAATGCCTCTAAAGGCACCATCGCAAGATGGATAAAAGAAGCCATCTCAGAAGGATACAAAACAATGTCAATGGTGCCACTACCTGGCTAGAAAGCACATTCTACTAGGGCCACAGCAGCTATGTGGGCAGAGAGAGCTGGTGACTCCCCCGGACAGATCTGCAGGGCTGCAACATGGTTCAGCTTCAGCACCTTTGCCAGGCACTACCAGTTGGACCTGATTGCCAACAAGGACCAGGCGTTTGGCAGGAAGGTCTGCAAGCGGCAGCCCCACCCTAATGTACGTGTTCCTATTCAATCGTCTCATGTGAAGCTGTCCTGAAAGATGACTTGGGAAAATGCAGTTATTTACCTGTTAATTGTAATTCCAGGAATCTTCCAGGACAGCGTAGCTCCCTCACGATTACTGTATAGTTATATGCTGCCTGTCAAAAAAAGCAAAGTATGCGCAGGCGCCAGTTATACGCCAGTGTCAGGTCCTTAGCAGTCGGATCTTTTCGCATGCACGCAAATGTGTGCGCGTTCACTCACCGGTGTGTGCCGTCAGACTGGCATCAGGTATGCTATTTAAACTGATGCTGCACTAGGAGACACTGCCTTCTGGTCTTCCCAATCCCCTCATCTGCTGTTTGTGTACTCTGATTCCATTGCCAACCTGACTTGTCCTGACCTCGTTTGAACTCCACCCACACCATCCAAGCTTGACTCTGACTACTCTCTGCCTGCTCCTTGTACCTGATCTGCTTGTTACTTATCAACCCTGCTTGTCTAACTCTGTTCCTTCCTCAGCCTGTGCCTTGTTATCAGCAGTACTACCTGCATCTTCCGTTGACCTGCATCCTGGGCATCCCAATGACGCACCGTCAGCTGACAGCACAGACATACCTGGCACTCGTGCTACTCCTGGCTCTCATGTTCCCTGTCTACTCTATCAGGCGCACTGAGCAGGAACCGCAAGAGGCCGCCCTCACCTTCACATCATGCTCCCTTTTAGGTTCATGACAGTACCAGAAGACCATGTCGGAGCCTGAGAGAGGGGCCTCTCCCTCTAAATGAAATATGCCATCATATTGCAGCACTAACGCAAGCTGTCAAGACTCTGCAGAAGGGTATAACCGACTCGAAAATCGCCTGCAGGCCCTACCTGCTCCAGCAACCTTGGCCAGTGCCACATCTACACCTGCTCAAGTGGCTACTCCAATAACCATCGGAGCTCCTGCTGTGATGATGCTCCCACCAAAACCCTGAGTACCCACACCTGAGAGGTTTTCCAGTGACCGCAGTAACTTCCAGGCCTTTTGTAACACATGTGAATTATATTTTGCCTTACAACCATGCACATTTTCACTAGAGGCAAAAAAAGTAGGATTTGTGATATCTCTGCTGCAAGGGGAACCACAGGCATGGGCTCACCACCTGCTGGAGAAAGGACACCAAACTACTTTAAGTATCTTCTTTGACTCCATGGCCCGGCTATACGATGATCCTCAGCGATCCGCATCAGCTCTTCATGTTCTTCAGCAGGGTCGTAGGACAGTGGAGGACTATGTCTCTGAGTTTCGGTGCTGGAATGCCGATACTAATTCCTCTTCTGCCTTGCCAAACCTCTCAAAGATGAACTAGCCTAAGTAAGAGTACCAAGTACGCTAGAAGACCTCATTAATCTGGCCATCTAGATTGACCATCGTCTCAGGGAGTGACGACTAGAAAGGTCTGCTGGTCAGGTCCGTCCAGTGTGGTTGCTACAGAGGGCACCACCGTGGAAAGCATGGCACCAACCAATTTAGCCACACCATTGCCAAAGAGCCCGAACCTATGCATTTAGGATTACTGCGGCCCTCTCTTACACCTGAAGAACACCAACGTCGCCGACAGAATAATCTGTGTCTTTACTGTGAGGAGCCAGGCCACTATGTACTGTATTGCCCCACAAAGTTACCTGCTAATCCACCATCTGCATCTATCAACTCTACTCATGTTGCCATCTCCATTTCATTTCAGCTTCCGGAAAGTTGTTTTATTGATTCAGCTTTTGCCCGACAACACCAGATACCCTTATGGGCTAAAACACAGAGACTTTCGGTATATTTGGCTGATGGATCCAGCCTCAAATCTGGGACAGTTTCTCAGGAGACTACTCCGCTACCAGTTGTATCATCTCCTTCTGGCCACAAGGAACTGCTGTGTCTGGATGCCATTGACTTCCTCATTTCCAGTCATCCTGGGCATTCCCTGGTTACAAGCACCCAATCCCAGCATTGACTGGGTAACTGGCAAAGTGGACTTCCAATCAGCTTACTGTCATGATCATTGCCTATCCCAAACCTCCTCTGTAGCTGTGCCCCTACTATGCATGGACCTTGATGTCGAATTACGACAAGTTCTTCCAGCAGCCTACCATAGCTTCCTAGACGTCTTTAGCAAATTTGGTGCTAACACACTCCCACCATAGGGCTATCCAACTGAATTATTAATCGGGGCCAAAATTCCCTTTTGGCAGATCTTCCCACTATCAGTGTGAATTAGAGGTACTAAAGGAATACATTGATGACAGCTTGAACAAGAAGTTTATCCACCCCTCTACTTCACCAGCAGGAGCAGGAATCTTTTTGTTGAAAAGAGAGACCACTCCCTCCGTCCGTGTGTGGACTACTGTGAACTGAACAAAATTACAGTCAAAAACAGATACCCCCTGCCCTTAGTCCCGGAACTATTTCAGAGACTCAGATTTGCAAATGTATTTACCAAACTAGATTTACGAGGGGCATACAACCTTATGCGGATCAGGGAAGGTGATGAGTGGAAGACTGCCTTCCGAACTAGATTTCAGCACTTTGAATACTTAGTAATGCCCTTTGGCCTATGCAACACACCTGCAACCTTCAACACTTTGATAACAACATCTTCAAAGACTTCCTAGACATCTTTGTCATAGTTTATCTCGTTGATATCCTGATTTTTTTTTTTTCCGCCTCAATTGAACTTCACCAGGGTCATGTCCAGAAAGTCCTCGGTTGCCTTAGATTACATGGACTGTACGCAAAACCAGAAAAATGTGAATTTGAATGGCAGCGCATTCAATTTCTGGGGCTAATTATCTCCACTGAAGGCTTTAAGATGGACCCTCAAAAGATTGTTGCCCTTCTGGAATGGTCCACACCATCCAACAGGAAAGGAATCAAACGTTTTGTAGGCTTTGCAAACTTTTACAGGAAATTTATTAAGAGGTTTTCAGCCATTATCGCCCTCATCAATCATCTGACTAAACAAGGCATTCGCTTCTGTTGGACACCTGAAGCTCAAACGGCCTTTGCTGCACTAAAAGAATGGTTCACCTCTGCACCTATTCTAAGTCACCCGGACCCAGCACTACCCTTTGTGGTAGAAAAAGACATCTCAGAGAATGCAGTGGGAGCAGTCCTATCACAGTGACACAGATCTGAAACTCCTATTACACCCAGTGGCTTTTTTTTCCCGTAAACTATCCCCTGTGGAAAAGAATTACGACATAGGAGATCGTGAACTGCTCGCTATTAAGGCAGATTTGGAAGAATGGAGGTATCTCTTAGAAGGAGCAGCACACCCCATCTTAATTTACACAGAGAAGAACGCTTGAAGCCTTGACAAGCCAGGTGGGCACTTTTTTTTCCATTTCATATTACTTATAGACCAGGCTCCAAAAGTGTCAAACCTGATGCCTTGTCTCGAATGTTCAATGACCCCAAGGATCCTCCTACTCAAGATACTGTGCTCCCAGCAGGGAATTTCTTTCTCTTGCAAGCAGCCTTGATGTTGCAAATTTCAACAAGCATCAATAGGGGTTCTCCCTCCAGCAGGAGTGATCCTGTCCTCTAAAGAAGGTTTACTGTGGTACAGGGACAGAATTTTTGTAACAGAAAATGTCCGATTAACAGTCTTGGGACTTTGTCATGATCACCCCCTGGCAGGGCACTTTGGGGTTCACAAAATGGTAGATCTGGTTCAGTGCCTGTTCTGGTGGCCTGAATGGGAAAAGGATTGCAAGGGACATGTGAACTCCTGTCCCATGTGCATACGCAAAAAGAACAACAAAAATAAGTCTTGGACTACTCAGGCCTCTACCTGTCCCTGATCGGCCCTGGAAGATGATGTACATAGATTTTATTGTAGAATTACCACCATCAGAAGGATGTTCAGGTATTTTTGTTTGGTGGTTTTCCAAGATGGCCCATTTTATTCCCATGAAGGGGGATACCTTCGGCAGTGGAAACGTGCCGAGTCTTCATTAAGGAAATTAACTTTGCGAGACATTAAAAGTGGAACTTTCATTTTCCTCCGCCTACCATCCCCAGACTAATGGGCAAACGGAAAGAACCAATCAGAACTTGGAACAGTACATCCGCTGTTTCACGTCATTTTCCCAAGATGACTGGGTGTCACTGTTACTCCTAGCTGAATTTGCATACAACAATTTTAAGTACTCAGCCACAAGACAGTCTCCCTTCTTCTCAAATTACAGATTTATTTATTTATTTCAGGTACTTATATAGCACTGTCAATTTACGCAGCGCTTTACATATATGTTGTACATTCACATCAGTCCCTAACCCTCAAGGGGAGTACAATCTAAAGTCCCTAACTCACATTCATACGTACACATACTAGGGCCAATTTAGACAGGAGCTAATTAACCTACCAGCATGTCTTTTGGAGTGTGGGAGGAAACTGGAGTACCCAGAGGAAACACGCAGGCACAGGGAAAACATGCAAACTCCAGGCAGGAGGTGCTGTGGCTGGGATTCGAACCAATGACCCTAGTACTGCCAGGCAGAAGTGCTAACCATTTAGCCACTGATTTCATCCTTTGTTCTTATCTAATGTGGTACCTGAATCGTTAATTCCGGCCGTGCAAAACACATGAGTTTTTTCAACAGAACAACAAAGTGCTACAAGAAACAATCTTGAAAGCTCACCAGGATAACAAGAAGTTTGACAGAAAGAGGAAAGGGGACTTGATTCTGGAACCCGGTGAGGAAGTATGATTGTCCACAACCAATCTAAAGTTGACATGTCCCATGAAGAAACTTGGTCCCAAGTTTCGTGGGACCACTCCGGGTAAAGAAAATCAAAACATTTCCTATGAACTCACACTACCAGATTCACTTAAAATACACCCTGTATTCCATGTATCATTGCTTAAGCCTTCTGTTCCTAACCCCTTCCCTGACCGGAAGTCGGGTCCGCTTGAACCAATTATTGACGGCGAGAAGAACACGAGAACACGAGGTGGAGACAATTCTAGATTGTAGGAAAAGAAGGAATGAACTTCAGTATTTAATCAAATACAAAGGATACGGTCCTGAGGATAACTCATGGGAGCCAAAATCCAATGTGCACGCTAAAGACTTAATCCTTGCCTTCAGACGCAAGTACCCTGAAAGACTGACCCAACTGGGCATCTGGAGGCTGCCCATAAGGAGGGGGGCACTGTCAGGAAAAGCAAAATATGCACAGGTGCACAGTTATATGCCAGTGTTAGGTCCTTGGCAGTTGGATCTCTACGCATGCGCACAAATGTGCGCCCACGCACCGTTGTGCGCACCCGTCATCAGATTGGCACCAGGCGGGCTATTTAAACTGATGCTGCATTAGGAGACACTGCCTTCTGGTCTTCCCAGTCCCCTCATCTGCTGTTTGTGTGCTCTGATTCCATTGCCAACCTGACCTTTCCTGATGTCATTTGAACTCCGCCCGCACCAACCCAGCTTGACTCTGACTACTCTCTGCCTGCTCCTTGTATTTAACCCTGCCTGCCGCTGCTCCCACTACCTGCATCTTCCTCTGACCTGCATCCAGAGCTCATCTGCATTCTGGTGGTCCCAATGACATACTGTCAGCTGACAGCACAGACATACCCGGCACTTGTGCTACTCCTGGCTCTTGTGTTCCCTGTCTACTCTATTAGGCGCACTGAGCAGGAACTGCAAGAGGACGTCCTCACCTCCACATCAGGCACGTGACATTGGCATTCCGTCATTCAATGGACTAGACATACTGTATGTTGTTCCTATTGTTATCTTTGTGCTTTATCCTGTGCCTTCGGTAATATTCCTCTATGGAGGATCACGGGGAGATAGGCAACTTATTAGGAAAGAGTGGATCAGGTATTTCCTGGTGGGAGGAGTCTATCTCTCATGTGAAGCTATCCTGGAAGATTCCTGGAAATACAGTTAACAGGTAAATAACTGCGTTTTCCACACAGACCCCAATTTCCTCTTGCACTTAATCTCAGTGCTCAAGCCCTGATTCCTTTTTTGGCTCTGCTGAACCTGCTGTCACAAGGGAACCTGGTACAGCCGAACTTGCACAAGCTGGGTGTTCGAGCATGGAGTTAAAAGGGGAAGACTAAAGGACCTAGGATGTTCATCACAAGTAATCTTGACACTATTGAAGTCTAGAAAACCCTCTACATCTACCTCTCCATCACAAAAGTGATCCCATATCTTTGAATAAATAACATTAGTAAAGTTCCTTCCCATCTGTTTAAGATCTTCTGGATTTTTTACAGACCTAAATCTGAGGTTAAGCCTGAGCTCCCTAAAATACAGGTGGCATCCATCTTAGCAATAACAAAAGGTCAAGTGGACAGAGGAACTGCTAGTAATCCAATTCCTCAGAACCCTGTTCAAAATCCATTTCCTCAGTAAATGAACATTTCCCTAATGGGATTTGCCTGTACTACTAGAGTTTCTCTCAAAGCAGCCTTTTGCTTCCATAGAGCAGTGTTTGCTGTGGGATATAACTTACAAAGCAGTTTTTCTGCTGGTGGAAACCTCCAGGAGGAGAGTGCTGGAACTTCAGGTCCCCGGAGCTTCAGAGATCTATATTTCGTTTTTCCTGGACAGGGAGAAATTGTGACTGGTTGAGCAGTTCATTCCCAAGGTAACAACATCATTTTACCTATCAGAAACTTGAGCCTTGCCTAATTTTCCAGAGTTACAGACAGGTGCCTTGCACAAACTCAATGTTCCAGCAAATGGAAAAAATACCTCTTGGCCAGAGCTTCATTTCAGGCATCGGAAAGCCTGTTTTTGTGTAATACCAAGCAGGAAAAACAGAAGGAAGGAGATTACTTCCAGAACTTTAGCTGGCTGAATTGCAAAGCTTATACAAAGAACTGCAGGAATAGAGCCAGCAGTTGTGGTGATGGCACATTCTATTAGGTTATTCTCAGCTTCCTGGGTGGCTTTATTCCAGGATCTTCCATGGAAATGATTTGCAGGCTGCCTCTTGGTTACCGTTTCTTACTTTCCTGAGGCATTACAAAGTTGATCCAGGAATCTTGTATACAGTAGATTTTGGGTGAAGAGCTTAGATTAAAGTTTTCTCTTTTTGCATCTACCCACCCTGTCAGCTAGTTATTTATCTCAGATATCCTCCTCTCATGTAGGAAAAATTGTATCATACTTACTGTAATGTTTATTTTCAAGGCTGTCTGGCTGGGTACAGAGGCTTCCTGGATGTGGCTGCCCTTCTACCGGGCAAGGCAGGGGCCTTGCAGGCAGACTGCATCCAGGTAAATCCCTTGGAATTCCCTTATTTTTTTTGGCAAGACAAGGGGGGCAACCTTCTTTTGTATAGCTGCAGGCAGGCACACAAGGGGTGTTGCTGGCCTTCACACTGAACCTTGGGGGCCTGATGGCCTCAACCCTATAGGTGCTCCTTACCTTTGCTAGAGCAGCATGCCAGCTTCCTGTTCGGTGCCATCACAGCAGTGATATCATTATGTCTCGCTGGCCTACATGTGACGTCACTTCCTGGAGCGCATGCACTCCAGCAACAAGGAAGCGGTCGCTGCCATCTTGGAAGAGGCGGACAGGACACCAGCCCAACACACAGCCACTCAAGATTCATGGTGGACCAGGTGAGAGGGTGGTGCCCCACATGAAAAGTCGCTGCTGGGGGTGGCGGTGGACCACAATGGAGGCAGATCTGTCAGGGCAGGGGGAGGACAGCACCAAGGTAGGAGTCATACGGCTGAATAAATGCTTTTCCACTGTTACAGCATGTTTGTTTTTTCTCCTCCATGTTGTCTCACTCTGCAGTAGTCGCACCTTCTGAGGGTTCTTTTCTGTTTGCAAGGAGACACTCCAGAGTGGCAAACACAAGAGTACACCGGTTTACTAGGGGATCCTATGCCCTCTGCTTCTTCTGTTAGGTGGCCTCTCTGGTGGAAGAAAGGAAAGAGAGGGCCCAGGAGAGGTTAAAAATAACTGCGCAACCTGCAAGAAGAAATTGTCAAGCTCATGGAGAAAGCAACTTTGCCAAGAATGCATCGACAAGCTGGTTAAAAAATAATCTGAGTCCTTCTTTAAAGATTTCCAGCATTCCATGTCTAAAGAAATGCCTAAAACCTTCCAAAGCTTCATGTGACACCCGCACAAGACGTCTTAAAGTCACGTGCGAGGTCACGCTACGCAGGGGAGGAGCAAAGTACTATGTGATGATAATCACACGGTATAGCAGAGAAAAACTAAGTAAACAAAATTTACTAAGGGCCCCACAACAATAATTGGGCCTGGGGCAGCTGCCCCTTTTGCCCAGTGTTAAAGACGGCCCTGCCTCAAACAAGAGTAAATATAACCGAATATTTCTGTAACAAATTAGATTTTTTTTTTATTTTACCTTTTTAGAGGATTGTTCTAAAAACGTAATAATAAAATGAATACAGCTTCATCTTGTTTTTTATTTTATATTGTGGATTATATTCATATCAAAGAACTTTCCTTCTATGATTTGCATTTCTCAGAAATTTGTCATTGTATCCTCCAGTCTTAAATTGTGGTCAAAATATTTTGCTCCTCCTCAAAAATAATATCCTGTATTTTAATGTTCTCTTCTCTTCTGAAGGCGTTTGTGTTACAGAATGATGTCGCCTTTGCCATGAATCCTGGTGCCGTTCCTGTTACTACCACTTATGCTCCACCACCACCAGCATACAGTTGCAAGAAAATGTATGTGAACCCCTTGGGATTACGTGGAGTTTTGCATGAATTGGGCATAAAATGTGCTCTGAACGTCATCTAAGTCACAACAATAGAAGAACACAGTCTGATGAACATAATACTACACAAACATTAGATGTTGCCATGGTTTAATTGCACATAACATGTAAACATTCACAGTGCAGGGAGGAAAAAGTATGTGAAGCCCTAGCTTAATGACTTCTCCCAGAGCTAATTGGAGCCAGGAGTGAGCCAACCTTGACTCCAATCAGTGTGATGATATTGGATGTGTTGCTGACAGCTGTCCTGCCCTTAAAAAACACACACCTGTTTTGGGTTTACTGGTTTCAAGAAGCACTGTCTGATGTGAACCATGCCTCGCAGAAAAGAGCTCTCAGAAGACCTACCATCAAGAATTGTTGACTTGCATGAAGCTGGAAAGGGTTACAAAAGTATCTCTAAAAGCCTTGATGTTCATGTGTCCACGGTAAGACAGACTGTCTACAAATGGAGAAAGTTTAGCACTGTTGCTACTCTCCCTAGGCGTGGTCGTCCTGTAAAAATGACTGCAAGAGCACAGCGCAGAATGCTGCATGAGGTAAAGAAGAATCCCAGAGTGTCAGCTAAAGACCTACAGAAATCTCTGGCACATGCTAACATTTTTGTTGACACATCTACAATAAGGAAAACATTAAACAAGAATGGAGTACATGGGAGGACACCACAGAGGAAGCCATTGCTGTCCAAAAAGAATATTGCAGCACGTTTGAAGTTTGCAAAAGAGCACCTGGATGTTCCACAGCACTACTGGCAAAATATACTGTGGACAGATGAAACCAAGATTGAGTTGTTTGGGAAGAACACACAACACTATGTGTGGAGAAAAAAAAGGCACAGCACACCAACATCAAAACCTCATCCCTACTGTAAAACATGGCGGAGGGAGCATCATGGTTTGGGGCTGCTTTGCTGCCTCAGGGCCTGGACGGATTGTTGTCATTGATGGGAAAATGAATTCCAGAGTTTATCAAGACATTTTGCAGGAAAACGTACGACCATCTGTCCGCCAACTGAAGCTCCGCAGAGGATGGGTGATGCAACAGGACAATGACCCAAAGCATACAAGTAATTCAACAAAACAATGGCTGCAACAGCACAGAATACGCCTTCTGGAGTGGCCCTGTCAGAGTCCTGACCTCAACCCGATTGAAATGCTGTGGCATGACCTTAAGAGAGCGATTCACACCAGACATCCCAAGAATATTGCTACACTGAAACAGTTTTGTGAAGAGGAGTGGTCCAAAATTACTCCAGATCGTTGTGCAGGTCTGATCTGCAACTACAGGAAACGTTTGGTTGAGGTTATTGCTGCCAAAGGAGGGTCAACCAGTTAATAAGTCCAAAGGTTCACATACTTTTTCCTCCCTGCACTGTGAATGTTTACATGTTATGTGCAATTAAACCATGGCAACATCTAATGTTTGTGTAGTATTATGTTCAGCAGACTGTGTTCTATTGTTGTGACTTAGATGACGTTCAGAGCACATTTTATGCCCAATTCATGCAAAACTCCACGTAATCCCAAGGGGTTCACATACTTTTTCTTGCAACTGTATATAGTCAATGTAGTTAAACCTTGACCAATCCATTAATAAAGAGCACCTGTCACTTGCATAATTTATGGGATGGATCAGTTTTCTTTTGGATTGCTTTCTAATTATTGCAAATCAGTAATTTATCAATATTAGTCAATTCTTAGGTTGATTTTATAAAAGTGATTATTATTATTGCCAAAATAGGTTTCTTAATGTGTTGGACTGACCAGGAGGTGGGACTTGACCCGAGAAAGGGGATTGTCTTTTTCACCTCTATCAGTACCATTTGTCTACTCTACATCTATGGTTAATCCTTCATATCTTCATGTTATCTTTTTTCTATTGAAAGTTTTCCCATTGCTTTATACAGTTAATGACTATTGTTTTCTTATAGCTATAGGTAGTACTTTTTGCATAGTATAGTTATGCTATATTGGGGCACATTAAAAAATAAACACACATGCAGGTGTATATATAGAGTATATATTTGTATGTACTACATTGATGCTACAATATATCCATCTTACATCAATTTTAGTGTGCTGCTTTATTTATGGTCTTCCTGACAGTTCTACAAGACCTTTTTTTTTTTCACTAGTTATAGCACCTACCCTTATTTGTTACTTTATTTGCTTTAGACCAGTGCTTTCCAAACTGCAGCCTGCTGGCCAGATGTGGCCCTTTGCTTGCTGCTGTTATCTGGCCCTGGGTCCATTATTTCCCCAACTGTCAGTAACAGTAGAGCATAGCTCCTGCCCCTGACACCTGCAATAAGGCACTATTCCTCCCACTGACACCGACAATGGGGCACTATTCCTCCCACTGACATTGACGATGGGGCACTATTCCTCTCACTGACACCGACGACGGGGCACTATTCCTCCCGCTAATACCAAAAAGGGGACTCTGTTTACTCTGACTGATACCAAGACATTTTCTACTGCCGCTGGCCACAGTCCGGCCTTCTTAAAGTTTGAAGGACATTAATCTGGTCCTTTGTTCCAAAGGTTTGGAGACCCCTGCTTTTGATGATTTTAAGACAGACCTCATTTGACAGACCGGTAAATTATTTGAGATTTCTTCAGAGAATTATGATCTGTAGAACAAAAAAAACAAATGCTGCCTTTCCAAAGACTGACATGAGACTAATCAGTTGGTTTTATTATTATACAGGATTTATATAGAGCCAACAGTTTTGCTCAACACTTTACAATATAGAGGGAGACAATACAGCAACAATATAGTTCAATAAAAGAGTGTTAGGGGGGCCCTGTTCCTTGGAGCTTACAATCTAAGAGAGAAGGGCTGGTGGTACAAGAGGTAATAACTGTGGGGGATGAACTGATAGGATGAATAGAAGATTCCGTTATTAGCTGAAGGCGGGATAGGCTTCCCTGAAAAGATAGGTTTTCACAGATCGCCTAAATGTGGGCAGAGTAGGCAATAGTCTGATAAATTGGGTAGAGAGTTCCAGAGGATGGGGGAAGCTCTGGAGAAGTCCTGCAGACGAGCATCGGAGGAGGAGACAAGGGAGCTAGAGAGCAGGAGGTCATGGGAGGAGCAGAGAGTACGGTTTGGGTGATATTTGGAGAAAAGATTGGTGATGTAATTTGGGGCAGAGTTATAAATCGCTTTATATGTTAGTGTTACTGTTTTGAATTTTATTCATTGGGCAATGGGAAACCAGTGGAGGGATTGGCCGAGAGGGATGGTAGATATGGAATGGTTAATAAGGTGGATGAGTCTGGTAGCAGCATTCAATGATAGACTGAAGAGGGGATAGCCTGCGATGAGGTAGGCCAATGAGGAGAGAGTTACAATAGTCAAGTCAAGAGATAACAAGGGACTTAATAGGTTGCTTAGTAGTTTTAGAGGTTGAGAACGGGCGTATCTTGGAGATGTTGTGGAGGTGAAGTCTACAAAATTTGGACAGAGATTGGCTTTAGGGCTGAAAGGACAGATGGGAGTCCAGAATTACACCTTACTAGGTGAGGGGAGGGACTGATGGTTATATTATTGATCTTGATGAAGAAGTCAGGGGAGGGGGCAGTGGCTGGAGGGAATAGTATGAGAGCTATTTTGGAAAGATTTAGTTTGAGGAAGTGGCCCCATAGAATATGCAAATGACATTCAAGTTGCACTACACAATCGTACTGAAAATTGGATTGAAATTTGATCGTGGCAGTGTGAACCTAGGCTAACCTGTGTCCTGCAACTTTATCCTGAATCCAAATCACATTTCTTTCCAAATCAGGCCTCTAGTCCCCTTCCTCCAGACAGACCACTTGACTTGCCTACACATTTATTTTTGCATTGTCCTCACTTTATTATTATTTCAAACATTACCTGTATACCCATGAGGTTTTTTACATACAGTGACCCAGGAAGGATAGCCTCTAATAAACATGGAGGTAGGGGAAGTGAACGGTTTGGGGGGAAATGTTTGTTTCAATGCTAGGAATTGATCTGATTTTATCTTTGGTCTGAATTTGAGCTTTCACATGCAGTAGCTAGAGCTCATGTAGCCTTTCCTCTTAAATTCTTTATATATCTCAGACTGTTGGAATACCATCCAAGCTTGCCATGTTTGGTTAAACTGTTGTTAACTGTCTAATTAATAATGTATAACTGATTCCATGGATTCATGGATATAATTTACTTAATCTATCCATCCTTTCAGAGTGAGCGCTATAGTTGATCTCTAGTGTTGTGGAATAATAGTAAAAGCTCCATCGATGAAGTGTTTTAAAAGATTATTTGTTGGGATGAAAGATTGACCTGTTTTCAAGCGTAATAAGTGGGTACCTGGGGAATATGTGAGATCACTTTATTTAATTTTACTAATTAGTGGATAATTTTCCAATAACTCTGTATTACTTGCCAATACCAGAAGACATGACTCAAAAAATTCCTTTACAATTCCGTACTATGGTTTATACAAATACAAATAATACAACCCACATAAGCAGCCACGACAACATTGCAGGCAACAATATAAATGAAATAATATACAAAGTGAGGCGCTTCAAATAATCATAAAATAAACTTAAAAGTCCAATCCACAAGGATAGAGGTATAAGGAATGAGCCCCTCTTCCCTGGACCCTCAGTGCTACTATAGATGTCTAAAAATGGTCAGGTATTCCAATTGATCTCATCAGTTGTTGGAGCCCAAGTAGCTCCAAATCCTGCTCTCGCACTTCTCCATATAGGAATCAACAAATTCCCTAATGAATCCCGCACCATCATTATCCACACATTAGCAGCTGCAAAAACCAACATTACTAAATTATGGAAATCTTCAGAAGCTCCTTCTCTCTCTGCCCTTACAACAGACCTCAATTTACAATGCGACATGGAAAGACGATCAGCCCTCAATAATTCTTCCCATCACAAATTCAATACTCTATGGTCTCGATGGCTACAAAATCCCAATTGCTCTATAAAATGATAATATATGCATAAATATACAATACTGTGACCCTATACCCTAGACTGGTGCCCCCCCTTTCACCCCCCCTCCCCCCCTGTTCCGCACCACCCTATACAGTGTTTCACATCCAATTGGTTCACATCAGACAACACCTTTCGAAACACCTGATATTCGTTCATATAGCCCCCAGCCAAATGGTGGGGAATCTTTTTCTTCTATACTCATTTTATATAAAGCATTGGTGTACCCAAATGTGAACCATATTGAAACATACTGTTTTGTATTGTATCAAATTCTTTCAATAAAAATTATTTGAAATAAAAATGGCCAGGAGGAGAAGATAGAAAAGTCTACCATCACCGTCACCAAACACACTGCCTCTTACCAGATCATATTGACCCCCAGTTACGGATGGGTCAAAATCTGCTGTATGAAATCCAAAAGCCAAGTTGTGCACCTGGGCACTCTTTGGTTCCAAACTTTCACATCAAAAATGAACTCGAAGGTAAACATGAAAAAGAATGTAAAACAGAATGTCACCATATAGATGAATGGTAAGTTTCAAACCAACAAGATGGCCACCACGTTCCGGTGCGCCCTGACGTCACATGCTCTGGCACCTCCCTACGAGTTTCTTCATCAATGGCGTCATCATTGTTGAGTAGGGGACCTACACCAAAAGGAGAATATTTTGTTGTTCACCTCCTGAGTGCATATACTAAAGTGCAATTTTGAGCTAGAAGGCATATATTGTGCTATTATAAAACCAAAAAAATGGTGAATCGCTAAGCGAATGCGATAAACCAATAAATCTGTGTAAATAAACAAAAATAAATAAAACTAAAATCATAAATATAATTAATCAATATATGTGAGACTCCAAGCTATGAAAAACGTAAAGTGACACGTGCTCAAAATGCAAATATATCTGAACTGATAAAAATCATTAATATATATATAAATGTGAGACTGCAACACATAAAAATTGTAAAGTGACACGTGCTCAAAATAGAAAACAACAATAAACTGTGTAAAAAACCAGGTGCCTGGTCTGCCAATCAATAAAGGCACACCAGGTAAAGTGACATATGAACCAAAACAATGTTGAAAATATATATAAAAAGTGATAAGTGCTTAAACACAAATAGTAAATATTCAGCAATCTCTTAAATATATCAATCAGTGCAAATATCAATAGTGATCAGTCCAACACAACAGTGCTTCAATTTTCAGTGTACACTTTCTTGTGCTCTCAGTGACACTCTTGTGTGACTTATCCCACAGTGGATAAAGTGCCTCCTCACCTCCCAACATCGACCCCTCAGGGTCACAGCACCTTAAGTATTCCCACACCAGAAGGCGTCCCACAATCTGGCTTCACTGACTCCACAGATTCCAATCGGGATACCCCTTTCATGCATGCCTGAGTCCAATTGTGTGAAAGGGCAGCTAGAAGTGCGCTGAGATAGGAGCGGAGCCCGATTGGAATCTGTGATCGCTGGTCCCGGCATAGAGCCGCCGAGTGTCCTCATCCCGCCTTCCTCTGTATGGAGAGGAGCCTATAGACTCAACCAGCACTCACCGCACTCCGACACCATGCCTAAAACGATTTCTTTCTTTTGGGTCTTATTGCAGAGTCCCTAAGGTGATCTCCTGATATGAAAGCACATAGAAAGCCTGGCGATAGAGGATATAAGGCTAATTCGTGTTACTGTAAAGAGGCGCACTACCCCTGGTGGTAGGAGACGGCAAGAGTGGTGCACTGGTGTTCCTGAGGGCTCTACGCTGATGACCATTTGGCTGTGACCAGGAGTAGGTCATTATACTCCAATGCGCTTTTACTTGCGCTATCTGGTTAGTGCATTTTACAGCTATTCTCCTATCACTGAAGTCACGGATTTGCTTGGCACTTGGATGTACCCCCAGATCTAATGACTCTAATATCTCTATCACTATAGGCACTTCGATTGGTTGGATGGATCTTTATTGCTAACCTGACCACTGTTTACATTAATTTATGAACGTTAAACCTGGTGCATGTCATACTATTAATGTATTTCCTTCTAACTCTGCTGTACATTTGTTAATTCCCCTTATTATACACTCAAGCGCTGCATTTTTTGCTGTATTTTTTTATATATATTAGGTGTTCACACAGTTAAGCGCAGGAGGCCATTCCCATATTTATATTGTGCTATTGCTCATCTGTCACAGAAAGATTTAATTCTTTTTCCCAGTGTTGTTCGAACATTTAGGTTTCCTCAGGGGAAAGTATATCCACAAAATCAGATGGGTTCATGGCCCTTTACCTACGCAAATTGTTGCGGTTGAGTCAGGAAGTGTTGGATTCAGCGTCCAAGTCTTAATTTCTTCTCTAGGCAAGAATGTGCTAGGGTGAAGAATGTTTTGCTAACAGAGAATTCCTATCTTGCCAGTGGCAAAAGAATCCAGAGGACTTTTCATGTGGAAAATTGGTATTACCTCTCATAGAAGTAAGAAGACTCCTTCATGTAGAGAAGGTTCCAGCTTTACAACGTGAATGCAATATTCTTAGGGTTGCTCCTATGAGTGGGTGTTTGTCAATATCGTCTTTCAACTTTGTGTGTGCAGATCATGGTATAGTGGTCAATGGGCTAGCATCCCAATTTTGGTCCATGGTCACTCATGCTTATTTGCATGAGTGTAGGAACCATTCTGCAATTCTTTGTAAATATAATACTGATTTTTAGGGTTTGACAGGCTTAGACCTATAAGTGTTTGTTTATCAATATTTTTTTACAACCTTTTGTTTTTAGGGAGATGAAGAATTCTTTTCCGAATACGAGGTCTCTTTCTAACCACATACAAACAGCCAATTTAAGATAGACCTTGTAAAATTGCTAAGGTGACCTGATGATGCACGTCACACTCACAACCAAAAGTACCTTCATACACATATAAAGTGCTACAGGACCACTGAAAACCAGGATTCTTTCATGTGCAAGCTTTGACATTTCCTGGTAGTGTTTAAGGCTAGCCTAACACCTCCCTCCTCCAACACAATCTTGTTGTCCAGTGAGGTTGCCCAGAGCAAATTAGAGTGCCCTAAATCATTAAAGATCCTGCATATTAAAGTGCTATAGGTCATTAGAGATCCTGCAAATTAGAGTGCCATAGGTTATTAAAGGCACTATTATAGATACCAACACTTTTTGCAACTGGTTAGTTCACTTTTTTTTTTTTACAACAGGTGTGCTTTAAGCCAATGGTTTTTTATGGTAAATGAATGCACTTATTGATTGCATGACATAAGCCCTACCTGTTCCACATACCTGCACCAGCACAGCTATGTGCATCCTGATACCATCGTCACAAAGACAACAAAGCTAAAGGTAACGTGAGACGCTGTAAGGACTGTGAGATCTGATCTGACATCTAAAAGGAACTTAGGAGAAAAAAAGCTTCATGTTCCACAGTCAAAGGACTCTGAGCAGCGAGGCCAACATGTGAGTATCTACAATATGTTTTGTATTTATCTAGATAGCCCTGATCTATGACATGGCACTTTAGGGTTAAATTATTTTTTCTAAAGTTCCTTTTCTAATTTATATCATATCTAGTGAGGGCTTTCACAAACATGTCCCTTACAAAAAAGATAACATTCAGCTGTTTGGTTGTCACCCTTTCCTGTGTGCATCCGCTTTGGATTACAAGTAGCCATGGCAATGCACAATGCATTGGCAGTTTCTGCCGTAGTCACTAATGTCGCATGAATAAATGTTCAAAGGAAGAATATATAAAGTCTACAGGATATGTACAACACTAGGGAGAAAAAACATAAGTAAGCGAAAAGTGTATTTTTTTAATAAAAACATTTTGTGATTTTTTTTTTTCATTTACAGTACTTTATGAAAATAGTGATTCTTTTGTGACAGTTTAGTTCTACTTGAAAAAAAATAATATATATATATATATATATATATATATATATTTATTTTGTATTTCTTTTATTACAGGTGCTTATATAGTGCTGTCAATTTATACAGCACTTTACGTATATATTGTACATTCAAATCAGTCAATATATATATATATATATATATATATATATTATATATATATAGATATATTTTTTGTTGCCTTGTTCTGGACCTAGGAAAAGTAATTAAGCAACAGCCAGCCAGGCAAATAGTATTTTTATAAGGAGACCAGTAATGGCAAGCCCTGTATTTCTTTTATGACATATGCACTTATAAGTTAGGCTTCAACTCTACAATGATTTTTTAGTAGTGACCAACATAGTTAGTCTGGTTGAAAAAAAAAGACATAAATCCATCTAATTCAACCAATAAAATAGAGGGAAAAAATGTATACAATCCTATACCCACAGTTGCTCCAGAGGAAGGCAAAAAGCCCAGCAAAGCACGATCCAATTCCTTCCTAAACCCCCAAGAGGCAATCGGATATTCCCTGGATTAACTTTACAGATTGTTCGGTTAATAAATAAACACTTCGCTTTGTATAATGTGAACTAAAGAGTAAATTAATAGCATACAATTGACGCACTGCATGAGATTAATTGCTGCTACACATTTTTTTTGTGAACCTTACAACATAAGGAACAATTTGTTCTATCTGATTAGCAATTAATCACCAATACATTTAAGGCTAGGTTCACACCTATGCAGGTCACGTTTGAGCCGTTCCTGCATTGCATTTTGTCTTTTTGCCCTTGCATTTTTGCCGTGTTTTTGATGCGTTTTTTTTCTCCCATTTTTTAAATTTTTCTTGTTGCTAAGCAGATTTAAAATGCAAAATGCATCAAAAACACAGCAAAAATGCACTACATGCTTTTCTGCAGCTTTTCAATTGAAGTCTATATAACCAAAAATGCAACTTTTTGCATTCAAAAAGTCCATGACCCTTTTAAAAAAAATGCACCGGCTGAAAACGTGAAGATGTCCCATAGGAAATCATGTTAAATGGACTGTACTGCGTTTCTGCAAAACGCTAAATTCTGCAGAAAACCCTTAGGTTTGAACCTAGGCTAATAGCATGATTGAGAAACTAAAGATATGCAGTAGCTCTAGGCTTGATGTACATGCATGACTACCGGTTGCATGCACCAATGTCAAAAATGTCTGGCTTAAGCAATAACAACATTGTATTAATTGTGATCTTCAGATGTGTGTTTTTAAGTCATGGATGGTTTTATGGTAGATCACAGTGGTAGCAACCATTAATTAAAAGATTTGCTCTCTTCTTTTCTGGGAGACATTCAAGTTCAGAATATTCCACAACAGTTAGGTAAATTAGATTTTGTGTGCCCTTACACTAGCAGACCAAGAAATGTTGTTTGAACCTTCTTTGCTAATAGCTGACCCATCAGTGAGCGTTGGAGGCTGGTATACATCTTTAGAAAAAAAGCAGTGGAAAAATGACTGCCATTATGGTATTCTTATTAGTCATTACACTGGGTGGTATAGGAGTTTGGCTCGTGCACCAAGTTTCATGCACCAACTTTTGTCAGATTTGCTTATCATTGTACATAGCCAACAATTCAGTAGATAAATAGACATTTAGACAGCTCAATAAGCTAGTATATGGGCAGGTTTTGTAAATAACTGTATAACTGGCCGTGTTACAGTCATTAGCACACACAAGAGAAGCGATGATGAAAAGGCATCAAGGGAATTAGATGAATTAACTTGGAAACTCTCCTAGACACAATAAAAACACATACTGTATATTGTATATATATTTTGTTTTCTTTCTCGCCCATTTTTAATCATGAGGGTAGCAAATGGCTATAACGTCATATCTGGTGCAAAGGATTCAAGGGTCCCAGTTCTTGAGGTTTCAGTTTTTTTATTCTGCCAGTCTTCCCCAACAATAAGGAAAGGCCCAAGATCAACTGTAGGACAATCAGTAGAAATTAATACAAATCTTGTTCTCATTTTCATCTAATGATAGCAAGATTAGAACTGTGTCTAGACTAGAATCAGTTCTTGTTGGAAATTCATTGGCCGCATGTTACAAATTTGGATCATAAGAGAACAAATTTGAGCTTGTCAGTTTGTAGAGTTCTCTTTGAGCTGGGGTTCATCGCAAAGAAGTAATGTGGTTTTCTGGCCAACCCAATTCATTCAGTGAACTGGGCTCTATCTTTTCAGGCCCACATCCAACCCCTATCCAAATCATGCTGCCTCATCCTTCGCAACATCACCAGAATACACCCCTTTTTCACCAATGACACCACAAAGCTCCTAATTCACTCCCTGGTTATCTCTTTCCTCGACTCAAGCAACTCCCTCCCAATTGGCTTACCTTTACATAGGCTACCCCCCAGTCCATCATGAATACTGCTGCCAGACTCATCCACCTTACCAACCGTTCAGTGTCTGCTACCCCTCTCTACCAATCCCTCCACTGGCTTCCACTCGCACAAGGAATAAAATTCAAAATACTTACAACAATTTACAAAGCCATCCACAAATCTGCCTCCAGCTACATCACCAACCTGGTCTCAAAATATCAACCAAACCGCTCTCTTCAATCCTCCTAAGCTCTTTAGTTCTGTGTCACCTCCTTCCATGCTCACCTCCAGAACTTCTCCCTAGCGTCTCCCATCCTATGGAACTCCCTACCCCAATCTGTCTGGCTGTCTCCTAATCTATCCACCTTTAGACAATCCCTGAAAACCTCTCTCTTTAAAGAAGTCTATCCTGCTTTTACCTAATAAACTGCCATTTATTTCCTCCATCAGCTCATCCCCCCACAGCTATTACTTTTTGTATCACTCAACCCTTCCTCCTAGATTGTAAGCTCTAACAAGCAGGGCCCTTGGTTTCCTCTTGTACCAAACTTTATTGTAACTGTAATGTCTACCTTCATTTTGTAAAGCGCTGCGCAAACTGTTAGCACTATATAAATCCTGTATAATAATAATAGAGCACCACCCACCAGCTGTTGCCCTAAAAGAAAGACTAGTATAGTAATCCCTTATCAGGTCGACTAAATAATCTCCTGCAGGCTGTAAGAACAAGATTCCCCTTGGATCCTACTGGGTGAATGAATGTCACAAAGGGGCTTTGAGGCCTGATTCGGAGAAATGCTGCAAGCTACTAAACTAGGATATTGTTATTAACATTGCTTTTTGCCAATTTACTAATTGCACTAAGTCCAGAAGAGTGAATACGAAGTCCATCCATTGATTATTAGGTCAACTTTGCCACCTATATGCTGATGACAACCAGATCGATCTTTCTATTCTCCAGCTCACTTCCTCAATCTCTTCACATATCAAAAAATTACTGAGCGACATATCAGTATAGATTTCCCACCATTTTCTCAAACTCAGTATGATTAAAACTAAAATTGTAATATTTCCTCCTCCATCTCCTCCTCATGACTTTACCATTGAGATAAATTGCACAATTATTGGTCCCTCCACACACACCAGGCTGCTGGGTGTAATCCTAGACTCTGACCTCTTTTTGGGCCCCACATCCCATCACTGGCTAAATGTTTTTCTGCCTTAACCGCTACAACATTTTCCAGAATTTTCCCTATCTTAACTAACTACACCACAAGCTTATTCATTCCCTGGTTCTGACCTGCCTTGACTTCTGCAAATCCCTTCTCACTAGTCTACCTATATACAAGCTATCCTCCCTTCAGTCTATCAAGAATGCTGCTGTTGGGCTTACACACCTTACTAACCATTCCATAAATACTGCCCCTCCTCTGCCAGTCCCTTAATTGGCTTCCACTAGCCCAATGTGTAAAATTCTAATTATTAACCACAACATACAAAGTCATCCACAACATCACCCCCCAGCTATATCACCAAACTCATCTGCAGATGTCACCCAAATTGTGCTCTCCACTCCTCCCAAGACCTCTTGCTCTCTAGCTCCCTTGTTATTTCTTCCCATTCGAGCCCTCAGGACTTCTATACAACCTCTACCATCCTCTGGAACTCCTTATAACAGTATGTCTGCTTAGCTCCTACCCTGTCTGCCTTTAGATGTGTTGGTTATGTGCTAGAGAAGACACTAGTAGCTTGTGATGAGGAAGAACTTGGTTTACTTGTGTGGCCTAAGTTGCAAACATACAAAACATTTCAGCAAACTGTAACAGCAGACATCTTGGTTATGAAGAGAGAGAGAAAAAAAAAAGAACCAACAAGTTTTACAGATATGCACAACTGGTAACCTTAGTGTACAGTGCCATCTACTGGTCAAGTGATATTAATACACAATACTGTATATAGTACATGCTGTTGCATCCCCAACACCCCTTCTCAACAGCATGTGCATAATTATATGACATTTAGTCTCTTTTGTAGAAAACAATGATGTTCCCTTGGCAAAGGTTTGGTGAGTGCATCTGCAGTCATCTCCTCTGATGGGCAGTACTGGATGTCGATAACCCCTTGTTCTTGCATGTGAAACTGTTCTAACATTTCTGTAATTTTCTGACTTTGGTTAAGAAGATAGCTTCCATCCTCTTCCCGCTCTATTTGAATTCCTAGGTAGTGATTAATGTTCCCCAACTCTTTAATTTCAAAATTTTGTTTCAGTTTGTGAACTGTTTGGTCATAGTCTCCTTCTTGTTCAAAACACGTCAAGATGTCATCGACATATATTAGGATGTATGTCCATTTGTTCTCTTGATTCTTTGAATACAGACATGGATCTGCTTTACTTTTTGAGAACCCTTCTTTCTGAGTATATCGTTCACTTTTTCATTGCATGCTCTCGCCGCTTGCTTGAGCCCATAGATGCTCTTTTGCAGTTTGCATACAAGTTTCTTTTCTTTCTCAAATCCTTGTGGCTGTTCCATGTACAGATCCTTCTTGATGTCTCCATACAAAAAGGCAGTTTTGATGTCTAGGTGCTTTTACTTGCATTTTCTTTCCGGCAGCAATACTAAGGAGTGTCCTTATGGTGGAATGTTTCACAACTGGAGCAAATGTCTCATCGTAATCTTCTCCAAATTTCTGGGAGTATCCCTTGGCAACTAATCTTGCTTTGTATCTATAGATGTTTGCTTCTGTATCATATTTCACTTTAAAAGTCCATCTGCTTCTGATGGTTTTGCAACCGGGAGGAGTTCTGTTGTGAGTGACCAAGTTTTATTTTCTTGAAGTGATTTTATTTCTTCTTCAGCTGCTTTTCTCCACTGATCGGCTTCCCTTCTCGGCAAAGTTTCTATGTCTTCCCAGGATGTTGGCTCCTGTGTTTGATGTGTGTTTTAGCAGCGTATGATAACCTGTGGGGTGGTATCCCTTTTGTCATTCGAGAGGATCTTCTGATTTCTTGTTGTTCAGTGGGTTCTATTGGCTCGTTGATTGTAAGTTCCACTTCTTGTTCTGGCTCTTGTCCTGCTTCGCATGAGTCAGTGTCTCTTGCCGATTCAGTGCGTAAATCCTCTCCACATTTTTCAAGAATTGTATTATCTGGTGCTTCACTTTCATCAAAATAAACACTGCGGCTTACTGTGACCTTGTTGGTCTTTGGACAAAGGATTCTATATCCCTTACTCTGCTCACTGTAGCCCACCAGAATGCCTTCTATGGCTTTGTTCTCCAACTTGGAGCGTTTCTGACTTGGAATGTGGGCATATGATTTACAGCCAAACACTCTGATGTGTCCTACGTTAGGTTTTGATCCATTCCACATTTCATATGGTGTACTCTCAATAGCTTTTGATGGGAGCCTGTTTTGTAGGTATGATGCAGTCATTATTGCTTCTCCCCAGTATTTGTTAGGTAAGGCAGCGTCCGAAATCCTACATCTGGTCATTTTCTATAAGAGCGCAATTCTTTCTTTCCGCTACACCGTTTTGCTCAGGAGTTTATGGTACAGTTGTTTGGTGTATAATACCTTGTTTCTTTAGGTATGATTCCATCTCTTTATTCATATATTCCTCTCCAGTGTCAGTTCGTATTATTCCCGGTTTCCTTTGAAACTTGTTGCTTGTCATAGCGACAAACTCTTGAAGTTTTTTCTAATGTCTCACTTTTGTGCTTCATTAGATACGTTATTGTGTACCTGGAACAGGGGTGGACTGAGAACTCATGGGGCCCCCGGGCAATAGGGGATCATGGGGCCCCTGTGTTCTTGCCCAAACTCAAAAAAAGCCTATGAAAAAGGTACCAGGGGCATCTCATGGGGCCCTCTACTGACCCCGGGCCCTCGGGCAGTGCCCAAGTTTCCAAATGGTCGTCCGCCCCTGACCTGGAATAATCGTTGATGAAAGTCAGTAAATATCTGTTGCCGCCAGGTGTGATGGTTTTCATTGGTCCGCACACATCACTGTGTATCAGTTCCATGGGTTTAATGGTTTTACTCTGACTGGTCTGTGGAAGAGAGGTTCGGGTGGCCTTTGCTTTGATGCAACACGTGCACTTGCTGAGTGTGTAGCAAAGCAATATTTTTTTATGCCTTCTGATAGACCTCTCTTTGCAAAGTCCTTTATAGCTTCTGGGTTTCAATGCCCCAATCTTCTATGCCACAGGTGGATGCACTTGTCATGTGGGTTATGAGTTGCCTCATTAGCCTTCTCACTTTCAGTGACTATTTTGTACAGATGTTCATTTAACCTTCCTCTTGCTAGAATTTGCTTTCCATTTTGAATTGTGCATTCATTACCTCTGAACTGGACAGTGAGTCCATTGCTTGCAAGGGTTTTAACTGATAGGAGGCTTCCTTCTAGGCTTGGAACATATAGAACATTCTTTACAAGGCTGCTCTGCTTGCCCCCTGATGGCGTTTTGCAGTTCAGAAATCCCTGACCATTACCTTCCGCTGTAATTTTTTTCCCATTTGCTAGGAAGATTTTATCTTTTACACTAAAATCAATTTCTGTGAAGAATGTCTCATCGCTTGTCATGTGACTTATTGCCCCTGAATCAATGTACCATCCATGTGGGGTACTATTCTGAGTCACTTTAAAAGTACCACTCCATGATGCACTTTCATTTTCATTCATGACCGCTTTAGCTCTTTCTCTTGTGGTAGCTCCCGCTTTCGCTGCTCAGATTTCCAGATTGAACAGTTCTTTTTCAGGTGACCGGCCTTTTTGCAGCGAAAACATACCCTGGTTTCTTTGCTTTGTCTTATGCCTTCATGCACCTTCAGAGCCGCCTTTGGTCTCTCGTTCTCTTCACTATGCAAATTTTTCCTTTCTTATGCTGTATTCATCAATTAATTTTCCCTTAACATATTCTAGCGTCAGTTCAGTTTCCATTCTAGTTTCTAGAGCATTTATAAGGGCACTGTATGATTCTGGAAGGCTGCATAGCAGTAGTGCTACTACATGATTGTCTTTCATTTCTTCACCTATTGCACCAGCTGGTCCACAATTTCTAGCATAGCATTTGCATGTTCACCCATTTCCTGCCCTTTTTCCAACCTCATCTTATACAGTTTGCGCAGCAGATATAGTTTACTGTTTAGGTTTGCACGTTCATGCAGTTTTTTGTAATGCAGTCCACATACCTTTTAACTGTGCTTTCTTTCCTTATATGAATGAGTTCATCGTCCTCCACTAACAGGCTTATGACTGCTTTTGCTTGCCTGTTTTTTCTGTCCCATTCTTCCGGGTTGTCATTGGGTCTGTGTGTATCTAGTACCTGCCACAAGTCATCTTTGGATAACAGCATTTCAAGCTTAAACTTCTATAGCTGGTAGTTGGTGTTGTTGAGCTTTGCTATTGTAAACTTCATATCTGAAGCACTTGCCATCTTTCAGTGAATTGGATACAGCTCTTGTTTCCTCACACAGGATTCGGTAGGATTGTAAATGCAGCACTTACTTGCTTGTAGTTTTCTTTTTTCCAGTGTCTGGAGCTGGGCCCATAACCTGTTGGTTATGTGTTAGAGAAGACACTAGTAGCTTGTGTGGCTTAAGTTGCAAACATACAAAACATTTCAGCAAACTGTAACAGCAGACATCTTGGTTATGAAGAGAGAGAGAAAAAAAAAAGAAACCAACAAGTTTTACAGATATGCACAACTGGTAACCTTAGTGTACAGTGCCATCTACTGGTAAAGTGATATTAACACACAATACTGTATATAGTACACGCTGTTGCATCCCCAACAAGATGATCCTTGAAAACTCATTTATTCAGAGAAGCCTACCCCACCTTCACCTAAAAAACTGTACTTTGCACACCTCCATCAGATCAACCCCCACAGAATTTACCTTTTGTACCATGTCTCCCTTCCTCCATGTTGTAAGCTTCATAAAGCAGGTCCCTCTTATTCTTTCTGTATTGAACTGTATTGAAATCATACTTTCTCCCTTTATATTGTAATGCACTGTGCATGCAGTTGGCGCTATATACAGTATATATCCTTAATAATAATCTCTCTTGGATAAAGCCCACATAAACAAGTGCAGAACATACAAACCTTATGTGACCAGTTGGGGATCAAAGCCAACATCCAGTGATGAGAATTCCACAGCATTTTCTCCAGGCTCTCTGCCTAGGAGTTTCAGCTGGATGAGACAAAATCATGTATGATATGACATTGAAAGTTCCTTTTCAATGGCATATCATGAATTAAAAAAAGGGTGAGTGGGACTCTTCTAGTGACCAGAACCAGTGGTTGGAGTAGGGAACCTGTATGTGGACATTCCATCTACATCTCTGGGCTCCCCTATAGATATAAGTAACACTGAAATGTTTGCTTTGGGTGAAGTGACCCTTTAACTACACATTCATTATTTTTACACTATTGGCTGACCAATAGAAGCCTGCTTCACTATCACCTTCAGTGTAGGGTGGGAAGTGTGACAGTGTCATGCACTGCCTAGCAGGATCTCTAGTGACCCACAGAACGAGATTCCCCAGGACGCGGAGTCTAAGTCCCAGTCTGACTTTTCACCAGAGCCCCTGATGGTAGGGATGGACTTGGTGCAAGACTGAAACCAGGTCGCGGTGGTAGAGGGGTCCCGCTGAGGGTATGTGCCAGGGGTGAGCCTGATGTGAAGAGGCTGACAGGTCCAGGACCCGTGCGGGATGGATGGATGACAGTCAGGAGTAAGCGTGATCAGACTAGCCGGGTCGGTAACGGTGGAGGCAGATCGGTACAGTGCAGTAGGCGAAGAGTAAACCGGGTCACGAGTCAAGGTTCAGCAACAGGAGGTCCAATAACAAAGGGGCAGGCAGAGGAATAGTCAGGGCCGAGCCAGGGATCAGAGCAGGAGAAGATCAGCAGGAATCAGGACAGGCAGGGTCGGCAACTAGGAACGCACTTCAGAAAACAGGTAACAGGAACTAGACCTTGCGGCAATCTGATCACCGCCTGGCTAGTTTAAATAGTGCGTCTTGCACCATCATTGGTGCCAGGCGCGCTGTGCGCGCGAGTGCGCATGTGCGACCGCAATTGCCGCCGAGGTCCTAATGCCCGCACATTGGTGCGCCTGGGCAATCTGAGCACGCGCAGACCCGTGCGCGGCGGCGAGACCCACAGTCCCTGACAGACAGTGACTGAAGTATCTTAGGAATGTCAGACGTAGTGTTCAAGGCCAATACAGGATTTCTGCATTTGGATAAAAGTCTACATACCTGAATTAAGCTGGCCATACACCAGTGTTTTTTTTTTCTTTAGAATTTTTTTTTTTTTTAAGAAAGTTTGTTTCTATTTATAATATTTAATTATTAGTGGGGTAAAATTGGCATTCATTTTCAACTACAGTGACAAAAAATTTTGAACAAACAGGATGGAAAATTGTTTTCAAATTTCTAACATTGTGGTTTCTTATTCAGGAACATCCATTTGCTCCAAAATTGAATGTTAAAAGCAAATTAAATTTTGAATTGCTTTCAAGTATTTCAATGTACTGAGAATGTTCATACAAATGTACATTTTAAAATCTACTAGTGTATGGCAAGCTTTAGAAATTACAAACCTGTCAGTATCATACCACCCCACATAGAAGAAAAATATATTTTAAATATACTTTTAAAATATTCTTCCCAAATATATTGACGTATATTTGAAATACTAAAATGTTGGCTTTATTCAATATATTTAAATATATATATATATATATATATATATATATATATATATATATATACACTGCATGTTGAAATGTGTTTTATGGATTACAAATTATATGAAAAATATTTTTTAAATATATTCTTCAGATTTCTTTTAACATATAAAAGTAATTTTAACATATATTTTTACATATATACATATATTTTACATATATTTGTAAATGCATTCCAAAAATGTAGATTAAATGTATTTTTAAAGACATACATTATACTTGAAAATGTATTTTTAAAAATATTTTTCATATATTTTGTAATAAAAACGCATTTTAACATAATATTATATATATATATTATATATATATATATATATATAAATATATTCAATACGGCCAAAATTGTAGAATTTCAAATGTATGCCAATATATTTGGTAAGAATATTTTAAAAATATATTTAAAATATATTTTTTTTCTTCCATGTGGGACACCCCTAAAAAAATCAAATATCTTTGTCACATTTCTTATTGGCAGCACAATTGTTCCCCCCACCTATAAATTCTCCAGCTCACAGAACCACAATAGAGGCCATGGATGAATTGACTTTTGTTTTATTATACAGTCTGCGCATTTGCATGTTTAACATACCTTAATTTCCAAGTAATATTTTCCATGTTCATACTTCCTCCACAATGCAAAAACAACGTTCATCTTTTCTGGTTCTTTAGGTGATCGTTATACAACTGCAAGTCTGTTTTTGAAGAGATCACTTTAAGTGTACAGTATATAAAAAATGTAATATGCTGCAGTTTACAAGTCCTTAGATTTGGTGGCTGCATTTGTTTTCCTTTACGTACAGGATATCTAAAGACAAACCTTTTTTTGCCATTGGTGTCTCATTAGGGAGATTTCCCTTTACTTCCTGTGCTGTAGACTCAACAGGAAATTATAGGAAATTGTTACAAATTAATGGATAGTCCCTCTTAGACAGTTGTAATGGAAACAAGTGTCACAATTGGAAGTTTTTCTCTGTTCTGGTGACTGCTCAAAATGTTGGATTTACCCTCGTAGTTTCAAGTGACCCTGGTGATCAGGACACTTGAAGAGCATGTATCTGTCAATAAAAACCTGACAGGGGTTCTAACCCTTCACTTCTCTGTCCAAATACAGCAAAAAAAAAAAAAAAAGTTTTGCCTTTAGTGATACTTTAGTTGCACCTTGTAACACTGTCAGTAACACATTTCCTGTTCTAGGATGACAGTGCTCATTCGCCTTTCTGTATCAGGACAACAAAAACAATATAGGAGAATGGAACCTCACCCCTCTTCTATTCTTTGTGACCTAGAGATGTGCAGTTCTGCAGTCCATGGAGAGCCAAGGACCTTGTATATGACTGTGAATAGTCAGCATAGCAAGTGCAAACAGGAAGTTATCAGCTAACAATTTCTGATATGATCACCTGGTATTTTTAAACTTATCAAACAGATGTGATAAAACACTCAGTGGTATGTTTAACAGACCAATAGGAGAAGTTGCAGACCACTTTAATGTCAATTGGACCAATTTAAAGTAGACCAATCATATAGCAAATATATTTGGGGCTCGTGTACATGGGCACTTTTGGGACATACAATGTAAATCGCTGGTGTATTTCAGGGCCTGGAACCAGGGAAAATCTCAGTCAATTTCTTTGTTGTTGTGCTGGGAGTGTATGAGAAGGAGCTAACTTCTGCCATGCTTTTGTGGGCATGGCCAAAAAGTGAGGGTGCCGAAATGTGAGTGTAACCAAAAGGCAGGTTTTTTTTTTTTGCAGTCTATGACCTGTAGTGCGTCACCTTTCCCTCTTTGTATAGAGAATAATAACCCCCAGCAAGTTTAAGGGCCAACAATGATAACCCTTAGCATATGTCAAAGCCAGTCATAACCCCCCATCATGGCTTAATAATTAACCCCTAGTATGGAACACACATTAACACACAGAACGGCACAATAACTAACCCAAAGCATGGCACAATGATTACCACCAGCATTCCACAATAATGGAAGCTCAAGCATGGTACAATAATAAATGCCCAGCACTGCACAATAATTAACCCCCAACAGTGCACAATAAGTTAACACCTCAGCATGGCACAAAAATTACCTACCAGCATGGCACAGTAATAAAACCTTCAACATGGCACAGTATACTGCATAATAATTAACCTCAGGAGTATAGCCTGTCAGTATGCCTCTTCATTGTGAAACACAACTTAATCTATAGAGTGAAGAGATCAGCACTATGTAGCGTATAGTGTGTGGAGGTTAATGGCAGTCAGTGTGTTCCCTGTACAATGGTGGTCAGGGTGCCCCTGTATAGTGGTGGTCAGGGTGCCCCCTGTATAATGGTGGTCAGGATGCTCCCTGTACACTGGTGATCAGGGTGCCCTCTGTACAATAGTGGTCAGGGTGCCCCCTGTACAATAGTGGTCAGGGTGCTCCGGGTCACCATTAGTAATCAAAGGGCTCCATACAGGCTACTTGACAGGGCCCCATTCCCACACCCAGTGTGACTGTCTGTACTAGTGCAATGTGCGGCTACAATATGCAGTGTAAGTGCAGAGTATAGAAAGTGCAGTGAGCCGTAAAAAAACACCATGCAAATACAAAAAAAAAAAAAGAACTGATGTTCAGTGGGAAAAATGCAAAGCGTTGGTGCTTAGTAGAAAAACAGAGGGAACAACGGTGCTCAGAGAGGAGCAAGGGATGGCAAGAGGAGCTCAGTTTAGAGATGGTGGGCATCGGTGCTTAGTGGTAGGATAGAGGGGCACTGATACACAGCAGTGGGGCAGCAGTACAGGAGGTAGTGGAATGTACAGGTGGGCAGTGGTGTTCAGTGTTGAGGCGGGGTAGGTTAGTGAGATGGACAGGGGGCAGTAAGACAGACAAGGGGCAGTAGGGTGGACAGTGGGGTGCATGGAGGGGTAGTCAGATACAGAGGGAAGCTATGGTGTTTTTGCGCATTACATTTTTGACGGCTCATTCATTTCAATCGGTTGCAAAATGCACAGGAACAAAATGCACGCAAATAGCATGGCAGGCACAACTTAAAAAAAATTGTGCGGCATCAAACTGCGCTATCATGCACTTTGGTGACCACAAACAGGCTGCATTTGTTAGATGCATTTGGGGTGCCATTATCAATTAATGGCACCCGTGAGCATCTAACGAGGGAAGCATGCTTTCATGCAATATGAGAAATATGCATGGAAACAGACACCACGTTCTGATATGAATGGGCTCTTTGCATAATTTCTTTGTAGTCATGTAACCACAAAGCTCCAGCTCACCTCTGTAACGTGGAAGGCCAACAAGGATAAATTCAATAGTGCAGTGATGTCACCCACTCCAGAAGGAAGGAGTTGCAGTCATGCAACCACATGGAAAAAACACCAAAAGAGGTATTTACACTGCGATTTGTTATAATAGGTATGTTGGGCCATGCATAAGTCATGCATAACAATGACCAACAACCCAACACCGACCCCCCCCACCGTGACCTGGATAGAACAGAAGTTTCGCCTGTTATATGGGGGTGTTGATTTTCGGATGAAAAACTGGTCGCATTTCGACCCATGTATGGCATACGTAAAGAGCACTGAGTCCCCTTTGGTGAACCTCAATGATGTAAAAGATAAGGCCGGCCATACATGGGTCGAAATGCGACCGACTTTTCATTAAAAATCGGACCTAAGAATAATAAACCAGTTTTCGCTCTGTTAGTGGGTCAATGGCACCGGCCAATTTTCGTGGTTCCTACCCTTTCCGGTGATCGGGCATGTTGCAAAATTTGTGAAAAATTTTCAACTCAATGATGATCAAAACCGTACGATCGTTTTTTCCGAAAAGAATATGCGCAACAGCAGTGACCTGGAAGGAACAGAAGTTTCGCCTGTTATATGGGGTGAACTTTATGACTTCGTCAGCCGATTTTCCAAAAAATTGATGGCACCGTCGGATTACCAAGCGAACAACGTTTTCGATTTTCAGATGAAAGATCGTTCGGGATTCGACTCTTCTATGGCCTGCATTAGACAGCTGCTGTTTAGTTTTTTTCGTTTTCCCGGTGTCTGGGCCTTGACGCGGAGCGGCCACACATTTGCGTGCAATTAAGAAAAACATATGTGCTGAGTGCGTGCTCCCAGCACACATGTCCGCTACTCACGGAAAGGTCCCGATCTCCTCTTGCAATCGGGACCTTTCCCGATCATGTGACTGCCGTGACAGCGAATCACAGCGGTCACATGCCCTTAAAACCCTGCCCACCTCCTGGCTTCTGAAACCCTTAAAGGGCCGGGAGGCACCGGTTAAGGGAAACCCAAAAACACAGTGGCCCTTGAGAAAGTATCCCCACAAGAGTATATTGCACTAAGACACCTTGGGCAACCATATTGTGGTTAGGCTTTAGTTTACTTTGTTCCTTTAACCACCTGCCATATATTTACTGTGAGCTTGTGACAGGTGCAGGCACGATCATAAACCTGTACGCCGGCCCTTTCTTCCAGGTTAGGCGGCGTCCATTGGACACAGCATGAGTTTGGTAGCTTATTTCAGCCAATGATTTTGGCTGAAGTCAGCTGACTGGCTGTGTCCAATTACACACTGAGTTCTATGTTTACAAAACATATACAACTCTGTGTACAGGGAACAGCAATCTGGCTGTTTCTTCTCCCTTCACATTGCTAGGCACACAGTTAACCCTTTGATTGCCCCTAGATGTTAACCCTTTCCCAACCAGCATCGTTAGTTCAGTGTACAGTATTATATCTGATCACTGTATTAGTGTCTCTAGTGATGTTGGTGTCAGTGACCCTCCCAGATAGTGTCTGTTAGCACCAGATTGCCCACCACGCTATCACAGGCCCGCTATAAGACGCTGATCACCGCCATTACAGTATAGGGTCTACAGCTGCGTAAATTCCATATATACGTATATATATGCCATCATTTATAGAGTCTATAACTTTTTTGCACAAGCCAATTCATATACACTCTTTGGTAAAAAAAAAAAAAAAATCCCATTGACATGTATCAGAATACATTTTAGCCTCAATTCATGAAGAATTTGATTTTGTTATTCTTTTTTTTTTTTTTTTTTTATGTTTTAGAACAGATATGGACATTATTTGTTTATTGCAAATACTTATATAGCGCCATCAATGTACGCAGCACTTTACATATATACATTGTACATTCACATCAGTCCCTAAGGTCCCTAACTTACATTCATACATACACATACTAGGGCCAATTTAGACAGGATTCAGTTAACCTACCAGCATATCTTTGTAGTGAGGGAGGAAACTGGAGTACCCAGAGGAAACCCATGCAGGCATTATCACTTTTTTCAAACTTTTTGGTCTTTTTTTTAGTTACTGTATATAATAAAAAAGAAAAAAAAAAACGATGGTGATACCACCAAAACAAAGCTCCTTGTGTGAAAAAAAATGGTAAATATTTAATTTGCATACAGTGTTGCATGACAGCAAAACTGCCAGTTAGGTTGCCAAGTAGCACAGTGCTGAATAGTCTACTCATGAACCTTCTGGAGTTCGAGTGGGTAACCTACTTTTTTTGGGATGCAAATGATGGTCAAATTATAAAGGTGTGCTGAATGTTTCCATGGATAGCTCTCAGTGTATGGCCATTCAAAGTCCATAGTTTGTAGGAGGCCAGTCGAGTTCAAACCTCTTTCAAAGTACAATCCAGACTAATCAATACATCGATAAACTGTAAAATAATTTATCATCTGTAGTCTAATTTGAGTTGTTTTTTTTGTAAATTTTTTTACAGCCAGATCGTAAAATGCACAATAGAAATATGCAGTAAGCACATCCTACTTGCGCACTACGTTGTGTAATATTCTCCGTATCACGATGGTCTATGAACCCATTGAATGCTTCAATGGTGTAAAAGATAAGGCCGGATACATGGGTTGAAATTCAACCGATTTTTTTTCGTCTGAAAATCAGACCAAAGAATAAGCAGATGATTTTCGCTCTGTTAGTGGGTCAATGGCACCGGCCGATTTTCGTGGCTCCTCCCCTTTTCGGTGATCGGGCATGTTGGAAAACTTGTGAAAACTACCGATTTCGACTCAATGATGGTCAAATCTTACAGTCATTTTTTCCGAAAAGAATATGAACATGAGCCGTGACCTGGAAGGGACAGACGTTTCGCCTGTTATATGGGGTGAACTTTATGATGGCACCATCAGATTACCGAACGAACAACGTTTTCAATTTTTGGACGAAAAATTGTTCTGGTTTCAACACATTTATGGCCTGCATAAGTGTTTTCCACAGTGTTTTTGTTTTTTTGCAGAAACGCAGTACAGTCCATTTAACATGATTTCCTAAGGGACACGTTCATATCTCTGTGTTTTCACCCAGTGTGTTTTTTGGACAGGGTCAGGGACTTTTTGGAATGCAAAAAGTAGCGTTTTTTGTTCTATTGACTCCAATGGAAACACTGCAGAAAAGCACATAGTGCGTTTTTGCTGCATTTTGCATTTTAAATCTGCCTAGCAACAAGAAAAAAAAAGCCTTAGGCTTGGTTCACATATGTGCATTTTGCATTTGATGATTTCTCCAGTGCTTTTTGCAGTTTGTTCTGCGTTTTTCTACACACGTTTTTGATGTGTTTTTGAGGTATTTGTGACGCGTTTTTACTGTGTTTTGCATTATATTCAACTTTTTTGTTGTTGTTGCTGGGTAGAATATAAAATGCAAAATGACGCAAACATGCACTACCATGCAATTCAGCAGATTCTCCATTGAACTATTTTGTAGCAAAAACGCTGCTTTTTGCTTTTAAAAAAGTCCCTGCCCCTTTCCAAAAACGCAGCAGCTCAAAAAAGCATACATGTGAACGTGTTCCATAGGAAACCATTTTAAATGGACTGAATTGTGTTTCTGCAAAAAGCACTAAAAACCCATTGATGTGAACGGAGCCTTAGGCTTGGTTCACATATATGCATTTTACGTTTGATGATTTCTCCAGTGCTCTTTGCCGTTTGTTTTGCATTTTTCCTGTAGTTGTGATGCTTTTTTACTGCGTTTTGCATTTTGTTCAGCTCTATTTTTTTTTGTTAAAGTGGAATTTTTTTGTTGCTGGGCAGAATAAAAATGCAAAACGCGGCAAAAACACACTACCATACATTTTAGTAGCTTCTCCGTTGAACTTTATTATAGCAAAAACGCTGCTTTTTGCTTTTAAAAAAGTCCCTGCCCCCTTCCAAAAATGCAGCAGCTCAAAAAAGCATAGATGTGAACATGTTCTACAGGAAACAGTGTTAAATGGACTGTAGTGTGTTTCTGCAAAAATCATAAAAAATGCATTGGTGTGAACAATATATATTCAATATATTTCAATAAATATATATATTATATATATACATATATACACTGTATGTTGAAATGCATTTTTTATTACAAAATATATAAAAATGCATTTCAAATATTTCAAATATACTGTGTGTCTTTAAAAATACAAATCTACATTTTTGGAATGCATTTACAAATACATGTAAAAAGAATATGTTAAAATGACTTTTTTGTATGTTAAAAAAAATTAAAAGTTAAAAAAGAATTTATTTGTAAAAATATATTTTTTAAATATATCCTTCAGATTTTTTTTTAACATATAAAAAAGTCATTTTAACAAATTTGTAAATACATTCCAAAAATGTAGATTTGTATTTTTAAAGACAGTATATTTGAAATGTATTTTTGAAAGTATTTTTCATATATTTTGTAAAATAAAAATGCATTTCAACATACAATATATATATATATATATATATATATTTTTTTTTTTTTTAAATATATTTAATGTGGCCAGAAATTGTAGCATTTCAAATATATGTCAATATATTTGGGAAGAATATTTTTTAAATATATTTCAAATATATATTTCTTCCATGTGGAGTAGATTAAAAAAAAATTTAAAAAACTTTTTTTTAGAAATGCCAATATCAAAATTTTGCAAGCAGGAAAGAGCAAACAAACATGGCTGCTCAGCAATCCAGCAATTGTCATTCAAATAGTACAAGTTCCATAAAAGTGGTATTTTTATCATTTGCGTGCTAGTCATTAGTTTCCACATCCTCAGTACTATTTAAACCATGACATGTAGGAACATGAAATTCCGGTTTGGCCACCTGGCAACTTTTTCTGTTTGTAATATTGAATTTTCTTCTCAGTGTTTGTGACGTGGGAGAGGCTGTGTGTTTGTTCTTTACATAGCTCTGTAGCTGCGTCACAGCTATCTTTCTGTGTACATATGTCAGCAATATTTCCTGAAGCCTTCTGAGATACCTATTCTATAAAACTGGAAGAACTTGAAGTTCACCTGGGAGAGCATAGCTCCCAGCTGACCCTCATTCAATGGGAAATTCCCCCGTTGGAACCAGATCCTTCTGACCAGTTCCTCTTTAGCTGGTCCAGTTTTCTGGTCAGATGTGTAGAAAATGTCCTATTTACCTGCCAGAAGTGTTCAACCACGCTAAACCTTTTATCCAACCTATTAATTATTGTTTCTTTGCTTTTTGACTAATATTAAGTGTAGTATCTACACAGAAAAGTGACGGCAAAAAAAATGGACCACTCTGTCTTTTTCCGCCATCACTTTTCTATGTCATCAGAATTCTGGGAACTAAACACGGGTTCCCATTTCCCAGTTGGGGTTGTCACATACCTGAGGAAGGCACCCTGCATAGCTCTGAAATGTCACTACTTTATGCTGTCATGTGATCTTTTTGATATACAGTTTGGACGCTATGTTGGAGATACATGGAATGTTGGTGACATATCCTCTACACCACAGGTGTCAAACTGGTGGCCCTCCAGCTGCTGCCAAACTACAAGTCCCATGAGACATTGCAAGATTGACAGTTACAAACATGTCTCCCAAAGGCAGAGGCATGATGGGACTTGTAGTTTGGCAGTAGCTGGAGGGCTGCCATTTTGACACCCCTGCTCTACACTGTGCTGTTTTTCTGTCCCCAACCGGAGGTCACCCAACGAACTTGCAATCTTTTAGAGAAACGCGTGCGGTAGGAATATTTCTCTGGACTTTTCCAGTTGGGGGTACTGAAAGGTAATTCCCGATGTATTAAAGTGGGTATTGGTGGGAGGGATCTTTTTCCTCCTTTGATTGTGGTCTGCGTTCTCAGTATTGTTGTAGGCAGGACTGTCTTTAAGTACGAATGCCTTTCTGATGGGGAAAGCGGCTGCATTTGTCTAGCCAGGAGCAGGACTGAGAAGAGCCAATGGTGTATGTGCCCCTAGAGTGGCAGTCCATGGGTACCAGAAAAATTCACTTTGGGCCAACTCACTGTGATTTTAGTACTACATTTAAGTCCATAGTCTTGCCTAGTGTTTTCTACATCTGACTTCTGGGCAGTGGTGTATTTAGGTTTTGTCCTGCCCCAGGCACCACAAAAAAATTGTCTGCCCCCACGGACACAGATGAACACTCCCTCCCTTTCCCCCTCCTGTGGAGAGAGCCTGACATTGACCAACAACACCCCTGCCCCCCACATTGGAAAGCGTTTCCTCCCGGGTGATAGAGAGAAAGACACTCATCTTCACAGCTCCGGACATCTCCGGGAAGGAGAGTCAGGCTCTACATACACCATCAAGCAGCCCGCAGCCTCTCTCGGATCCCACCTGGTTCTCATGGTGCACGTATCCTTTCTTTCATCCCTTCTTCTGGGAGGAAGTGTCGCACCCCTAAAAAAATGCTTCCCTAGGCAAGTGTCTTGTTTGGCTTGTGGCAAATATACCACTTCTTCTGGGGCAGGCCTTGTAGCTGGGACCAAAGGAATCTTCATACCGGCCAAAAGGCCATTCATTGTCTTGCACTTTGGCACCCTTAAACACTTTTTTTTTTTTGCACTTTTCACAGTCTGTAGCACTTATTCACTCCTGACTAGTAGGGTGTAATTCCTCAAACTTGTCCTGAAAGTATTGGAGGGCAAATGGCTATATGGGTCTCTCTCCCTTCCATGGGGGTCTCCTTTCGAAGGGAGCCCCACCTAATACTTTGGTGGACCTTGCTTCAGCAAGTCTCCTTGAAGAATGGGGTCCATCTAGTTTCAGCCAGGTGGACCATGAGTGTCCCAGTCCCCATCAGTAGTCCTGCACCTCAAGGGATTAGGATTTTCCCTTTGGAGGTGGACCACGTGGATGCACTTTTTCTGTGCTCATTTTTTATTGTACCCGGTGTTTAGTTTTCTGTGTGCACACCGTAGAGAAAGAACAAAGGCAAAATACAAAAAAATGCAGTTCAGTTGCAAGAAAAAGTATGTGAACCCCTTGGGATTACGTGGAGTTTTGCATGAATTGGGCATAAAATGTGCTCTGAACGTCATCTAGGTCACAACAATAGAAGAACACAGTCTGCTGAACATAATACTACACAAACATTAGATGTTGCCATGGTTTAATTGCACAAGTGGTGGCAGGTTGAGATCAAGCAGAATCGTAGTCGTGCAAAAAGACAAAGGTCAGTAACAAGTGATAGAGAAGGTACGTACAGCAGCCAACAAGTGACAAGAGAAAGATATTGGCTGGAGACATCACAATAATCTGGCAAACAGGAAGTGCAGTGGCATGACCTAAATAGGAAGTTCATGGGAAGAGCAAAGGGTTCAAGGTTCAAGAGAAGCAAGGTTCAAGGTGGTATGAGTTACAGAATTGTCCAGGGAGCTATTCAGCATCCCAGGTGGCTCACCAAGAATAGACATAACCAGAAACAGCAGAGGTTGCAGGTTAAGACCCGGGTCCTGGCAAGGAAAGGTGTGGCTTATGTGCAGGGGCAGACTGACCATTTGGAAACTCTGGCACTGCCCGAGGGCCCGAGGTCAGTAGGGGGCCTCATGAGATGCCCCTGGTACCTTTTTCATAGGCTTTTTTGAGTTTGGGCAAGGGCACAGGGGCCCCATGATCCCCTATTGCCCAGGGGCCCCATGAGTTGTCAGTCTGCCCCTGCTTATGTGTCCTTCCCGTGCTGGTTGTGTGTGCAGTGCTTTAAAAAGTTGAATGTAAAGTTGTGGTATAGAGACTCACACAGGACTCCACAGGTCCCAGTGGCACATGGGGCACAGAGAGAATGTGAAAATAGGGGTTTGACCAGATGACAATTGAAAACGGAAGCTCAGAGAAAGAAAGCACAAAACAATAAAAAATAAAATGCATGTGAACTATATTATTTTTATTTGATTTCGGAATCAAAATTGGCTTCAGTAGGGATTACTTACATTTTAAAAAGACAGAATAGCTTTACAAAGCCAGTATTGTGTAAATGAAAATTAGTAGTGGAAAAATCACTTATGGTTTTACCTAAGAATTTGTGCGGAATAATTACTCATGTTCTGCATACCTGGCGGGTGTGTGACTGGGGAGTGCCCTGTGCTTAGGCTCTTTGCATTAAAATGTTTCAAAAGTTTTATTATAACCCCATTTCTTTGTATTTAAATGTTACCATTATTTGGGTCTAGGTTGTTGATCAGTACTGGCGTTTCTGGATCCCTGCTGCTGATCTTGTCTTCTTCTTCCTTCTTTACTCTTCTTTCCTTTTTGTTTTTGTCCAGCAGTAGAGATCTGCCTTTGACTTGCTTCATTGTTGGAGTTACTCCACTGGAATGTTTTGTACTGTCTGTGCCATTGATAGCCCCTGCATGGGTGGGCCTTTTGCATTGTTGGAGTTGTAGCATTGTTGCTATGATACCTTATGTGCCATTGATAGCCCCTGTGTGGGTGGGCCTTTTGGATTGCTGGAGTTGTAGCATTGTTCCGCTTATACCTTATGTGCCATTGATAGCCCCTGTGTGGGTGGGCCTTTTGATTATGCCCCCCTTTGTTTAAATGTTTAAAATGTTTTTTAAAACTAATAATAACCATTGAAATGCAAATGTTACCATGACAATTCTAGTGTATTAGTCTCTTAGAGAGTTAGGTGTCAACCGCACTGATATTGCAGAGCAGCTGCAGAGGAAACTGGTGGGAGAAACCAATGCTGAAACTAAACCCCCCCCAAATATAGGCTGATGTCAGCCATGTGTCTTTCATAATTACCACATTTGGATAAAACTAAAGTTCCAGGCACCTGAAAGTTTCATATTTATATTACAAAGTGCTAGAAATGTTATTGGACAGATTTGCAGATCTTGATCTACTACTTAAAAGCTATCGTTTTTTTGTTTAAAAAAAAAAAAAGTCATATTTACCTACTCTGTGCAATGATATTGCACAGAAATATCCCTTACCTCCTCTTCTTGCAGTCCCCTGTTGGCCTTTTCAGCTTCTCCTTCCTTTGGGTGCCTCCTTAGCAAGCCAGGTATTAAGGAGGCACCCTTGAGTACAAGTTCCTGAGTCAGACTGTGTGCGTCCATAGACACATTCAGCACCGGTAAGCCATGCCCCACTTCTTCCTCACAGGAGTTTGACTGACAATAGCAGTTGCCTATGGTTCCACTGCAGTGGTGCTGCAGCCGAGACAGCACTGGATTAGCAACAAGGGCCAGATAAATGTTTAGGAATGAGGGTAGGTAAGACAGGTTCTTTCCCCCCCCCCTAATACAGAGAATGCTTTATATGAACTATGAGCCCTCGTGCACACTTAACGGTTTTACAGCGGCTGTTTTTGACTTTTAATGTTTTTTTCTACAGCCAGTAAACCTCCCAGCATGTTATCCTATGTGTCCATGCACACATAGACTGGAATCAATGTTTTTTGGCTGGAAAAAAAAACAGGACTAGTGTGTTTCTGGAGGAGTTTTTTAGTTTTTTAAAGAGTAACTCTTCCATTATAGGGCTCCATTCACACGGGGTGTTTTGATATCACTGGTAGCATTAGCTGTGTAAAGTCGTGTCAAAAACGCAAGTTGTTTAGCGTTTTGCATTAGCATTTAGCCATGTTTTTTCTGCGTTTGTGTTTTTTATTGTTTTTTTTTTTCAAAAAGTCCAAAAACGCTGGTTTGTTTTTACAGTTAACCTCCTTGGCGGTATTCCCGGGTGTAGCTCGGGGTAACATTTCAGTACCAAAAGCGGTAACCCCGAGCTACACTCGGGAATACCATGCGGCGCTGCTCCGGCATGTGTTCTTCACTTACCTTACCCTGCGCTCCCACGATGTGTCCCCTGCAGCGTCCCCGGCCATCTCCTCCAGCCGATGCCGGCATCCGGCTTCTGTGTCCTGTCCCTGTGACGTCGGGACGTACGGGCGCCGCCGCCGCCGGCGGCGGGAAATTTAAAAATTTTAAAAAATGTCATTTTTTTTTTTTTTTTCATTTTACACAGTAAAACATTGCTGTTTCAACCTATTTCACATACATATTGTCCCTAGTGCTTTGTCCTGCGCCCTGTCTGCATTTTGTCTGTTCTTTCTGCCTGGAAACTGAGAAATGTCCATGGCGTCCAAAAAGTGTCCCTTTAGGTCAAAAGCGGTTTAGATCAGCTAGAGAACAGCGATAGTAAATCAGAACCACTTACAGAATTGAGTGATAATGATTCGTGGGGGAAATTCGTCATCAGAAACTGAAAACGATTTTGCGACTGAGCTCAGCAATGTGCGAACTTGGCGCTCTATTTCACATTTCAGTGTTTTTGGTTTGATTATATTATTGAATTAAATTTTTTATTATTTTTATATTATTTTTATGATTATTTATTAAATTATAATTTATGATTTTGTGTTTCAAATTTTATCATACCCGGGATGTTTACTAGACTCTTGTTCGGACAGATTTCAGTGAGTTTTTCCTAAAAATTACAGCCTACAATAAAAAAAATACATATTTCCATGCAAAAAAATGGTACCGCTTTCAGCACCAAAAATCTGAAATAATCATACCGCCAGGGAGGTTAACCACTTCAAGTCCGGACACTTTCACCCCCTTCCTGTCCATGACAATTTTCAGCTTTCAGCACTGTCACACTTCGAATGACAATTGCGCGGGCATGCAACACTACCCATATAAATTTTTTAGCGCTTTTTTTAGACAGATAAATCTTTATTTTGGTGGTATTTATTCTCCACTGGGATTTTTGTTTGTTTTGCTATAAGAATTTTGAAAAAAAGTGTTTTTCTTCTAAAATTTTGCAAATAAATAATCTTTCTTCATAAATCTTGGACAAAATGTATTCAGTTATCTTTTAAGTAAAAACAAAATAACCCAAATTAGTTTATAACTAAAAAATTATAATTTTTCTAAAACATTTTTACACTTTTATTTTTTTATATTATTATTTATGTTTTTTTTTAACATACTGTCACCCTAGCAGTACAGTGTCCCCATAGTGACACTGTACTACTTGGGGGGGTGATAAAGATTATTATTATTTTTTTTTTTACACTGATTGCTTTTACACCCATAAAGGCTGTAAAAGCAATCATTTCTCCTTCTCTCTAGCTGCATACTTGCAGCCATTGAGAAATACTGTGTGAGCTGTGATTGATCACAGCTTGTCACATGGTACAAGCCTGTTGTGAATAGCCTTGTACCATGTGACCTCTGTGATCATTCACAGATTTCACAAGTAGTAAGCAATGATGTCAGAAGTGACATCTTTATTACTACTATTCATGTGATCACTGATTGGCCAATCAGTGATCACATGATCGGGACCTCACACAGAGGTCCCGTACAGCGATCGCTGTTCGCGGTGCCACGTGCTCCCACGGAGCTCGCACAGGCTAAAATGGCAGGCGCCGTTTATGAATGGCAACCCGCTCCTGCACTGCTACCATCTGGCCATTTATATACATGGGCTGGAGAGGAAGTGGTTAAAAAACTCCTCTAGAAACCCACTAGTCCTGGGTTTTTTTTCCAGCCAAAAATGTTGATTACAGTCTATGTGTGTATGGACACATAGGATAACATGCTGGGGGGTTTACTGGTTGTAAAAAAAACAGGCAAAAGCCACGAACAGCCGCTGTAAAAACGTCCCGTGTGCATGAGGACTCAGGGCGGGTTCACACTATAGAAACTCAGTCCAGATGCGTTTCTGCATATGCGCTTTTGACACGTTTGGCACATTCTGGTGCATTTTCAATGCGTTTTTGACGCACTCCAGTGTGTTTTTTATGCATTCCACTTCACTTTTTCCCTCTCTTTTTCTTCAATTTAAACAGGGACGTGTGCATTCTGGTGAGTTTTTGGTGCATTTTACTGCGTTCCAGTACAGTTCTGTGCAGGAAAAATGCAGCATGTTCTACTTTTTTTTTCTGCAAATGCAAGCACTAATGTGAACTATAACATTGACAACCATATAACATAATTTTTGTGCGTTTTGGATGCAGAAAAAAATCAACTGAAGTGCATGCAGTGTAAACTGGCCCTTAGTGTTTTTCTGCACACAGAGAACAAACAGAGCTAACACTGAGGGGCTGATTTACTAAAACTGGAGAGTGCAAAATCTGGTCCATCTCTGCATAGAAACCAATCAGCTTTCAGGTTTTATTGCCAACTGAACAAGCTGAAGGTAGAAGCTGATTGGCTACCATGCACAGCCGCACCAGATTTTGCACTCTCCAGTTTTAGTACATCAATTCCTTTGTCTAAAGGTGGGAATAAACGATTAGAAAATCGACCGATCGGTCATCCGATGACTGAGAGACGTTCGTTCGTTGGTTGAAATCGTGGCCCACATTAACCAATCTAAAAAAAATTGGGTTTTTTTTTGCAGGTAAAAAAAATGTGCATGTATTATTTTTGTCCAAAGAAGCCTGGAAAGGATTGCACCAGCCATCAGTAGATCAGCGGTGCAATGCAGGTCTCCTGCAGACCTGTCAGAATATCGGATTGCTGTATGGGATGTACGGGAGATATGGGATGTACGAGGTGTATGGGATCTACGGTCAAACAGATATTCTGGCAGGAAGCTTCAATGAACTACCACAGTGCCATGGTAGTTCATTGAAAACTACAAGCCCACAGCCGCTAAGGGCTCATGTACACTGCAGCAGATAAACTCACGTTTAGGAGATGTTCAGCAATTTTTTTTCAGCATTCCCCGAACTCACTCTAATGTTTTCCTATGTGTCCATGTACACAACTATCTTTACAGTCGTTTAGAGGCATTTGAGTTTACAATTGTTTTTTTGAATGCAGAAAACTTGCGTTCAGCAGTCGATTTTATCAGCGTTTCAAATGCAAAATGCTTGTAAACGCGCAAATCGCATTTATAAGTGCTTGAAAACTTCCAGTTCCCGATGCTGTCCAAAGCCTTTTTGCATGCATGCAAAACATTTTCAAGGTACTCAGATGGACAAAACACTGAACACAGGATGTTCCTACCAAGCTTGTCACACATTGTAATGACCAATTCACACCTCAGACCTCTCCCACCCTTGGAAACAAAAGATATGTTAATGACCATTCACACCTCAAATTCCTTATGAAGACCCCCTACCAGGTGGCCTTAATGACTCCCTCCACCAGACAGCTTTTCTACCCTTGGAAACAAAAGAAATGTTAATGAGCAACTCACACCTAAGCTAATCTCAATACATACTGCTGTCTCTGCTTCTACTCTCTGTATTTCTCTGAAACAGTCTGAAATAGTTAATAATTTACCACTTTTCAGTGCATTCTGTGCATTTGGGAGGTTCTCCTGTGCTTATCTTTAAAAAAACGCTTCTAAACCCAAACACAGATAAACAGACGTTTTTTAACCTACGTTTTCTAGCAGTCAGTTTCCATCATTCAGGAAGTGACATCTTGCTTCCTACTATTCATGTGATCACTGATTAGCCAATCACACAGAGGTCCCGTACAGTGATCGGTGTTCTGGACACAGCGGGCACCAGATTGCGGTGTTGTGCGCTCCCAGGGAGCGCGCACAGGCTGTAAATTTGTGCGCCGTTTATGAACGGCATCCCGCTCCTACACTGCTCCCATCCGGCCCATGTACATAAATGGTCGCACGTAAGCAGTGCAGGAGTGGGTTGAGCTATGCAGATGCTAGCCAGGTCTCTTCCATGCTCATCCCTCCTTCCTTATTGGTATAAACAAGAAATCCTAGGCACCTAAAGTTCATGTTTATCTTGAAATAATTAGATTTTCCTATGGTCAGTTCATGGCCACATTTCCAACGTTCTTTGGTTAGCTTGACTCATAAAAAATATATGGCAGTGGTTTACCCAAATAAACTACAACCTAAAAATGATGGTTTTGATTGTTTCCATGTCTATTGCAGATTTCATGATGTCTGATCCTGAGGTCAACGCCAATCCTCCCAGCTATGAGGCCATAATGAGCAATAGTGAGCCAACAGCTCCGATGTCTGATGTGCCTTTAACAAACATCCTCAAGAATGACAGTCCTCCACCCCCTGCATATTATCCCAGTAACCAAGAGCAGACCTGGAGTCCCTACAGTGTCATCCCACCATGGAGTGTGGACAGTGTTACACCCCAGAATGCAGACCCATCTCCACCATTTTACAAGACATTTCTGAAGGGTAAACCCAAGGCTCTCGGAGTAAGTATTTGCAGAATAAATTATAGCCATAAGAGCAGAAGCTCCATCAACACAGGGGTCTAGATACAGAAAAAAGTACATTTTAAAATGCACATGTTTTTATAAAGTAATAGAAAAGAGTAAGGAAGGAGGATGCTCTTGTTTGAATTGCTTGGTTGTGCTCATGCTTTTAAATTGGATCTCAAGTCCACAGTTTATTTCTTTTCTTGGATTGCACTGAGATTGGAAGACGTGGAACTCAGACAGCAGTTAAATCTGAAGGAATTTTAAGTCTTCCTCATTCTACTGAAATTAATCATTCCTCACTCTAATTCACAGATGTACAATGTACAATGCCAAAATAAACTATGTAGGCGATAATAGAATAATGCATGCGTATGAATTAGATGCCTTACACAAGTGCTATCTGTACATCTGAACAGGAAAATGTTGGACCTCGGGGACAACTGGGGAGGCCTTAAAGAGAAAAAAATATATAACAAAACACAAAAGAACATACCAATCTCAACTACAGGGAAAGGAGAGGGAGCTGTCAGAATATCCCATAAAACCAGGGACAGCCAGACATGTTCAGTTCTAGGTAGCAGGCAGTAGGGGTTCTTAGGATTTTTCTACCTTGAACAATTAGAGAAGCTTCCAAGTACACGCCTATAGCATAAAGCAGGAGGTATTAATCAAGGAGGTCTCGAATGTTTGTAGTATCCCTATGCACCCACCAACAAGTCCAGGTCTTATGGACCTTTTCAAGGTCAGCACTATCTGCCACTACCAACATCTCCTTGCCATTATGTCGTGAGAACCTGGGCCCATTCCAGGAGCAAAGGAGGAAAGGTCTTCTTCCAGTGATGAGAGAGGACAACTTTGGCTGCCAAAAGGCAGTGTCTGAGAATACCTTTTTTATTTTGGAGATGAGCCCAGGAATCATCGACAGAAAGTAGCCTGGATATCTGAAATACACATGGATTTGTATGCGGTGAGACATTTCTCCCAGAATAGTGTGAGGCACCTTAATTTTAAGCTCTGTCTCTTTTGTAGATGTGTATTATCGTGTTAGCACTAGAAGGTTAATTTGTGGGAGAATATGATGTTGGTAACAAGCAAAATAAACTACTGTAAAAGCAAATCTAAAATAAACTATATTAAGTCCACAAAGCATTTTAGGCATATTTGGTTATGATGCAGTTGTTTCTTTTAAAATATGTAGGTACTCAGGATCCCAGCAATAGGTTTGATTGGATAATGGAAAAACCTCATACCTCTGATGTAGTTGCCCTAAAAATGAAGAGCAGCATTTCCTTTAGCTGCTGGCCTTAAAAGAAATGATAGGCAAGTATCCCCAAATCTTCATGTTAAAAGTAGGATCCCCAATGGATCCCACCATAGGAGATCACCCAGGTGGTTTGGGAGCCCTCATTCCTGCCTAGGGCCAAACTCAGCACAGAGGCAAATAAACTGTATTTTATGGTGACGGTACTGGCTAAACTTACAGAAACACACAAGTTAAAAGGGGCAGCACAGTGGCTAAATGGTTAGCACTTCCACCTGGCAGCACTAGGATCGTTGGTTCAAATCCCAGCCACGGCACCACCTGCCTGGAGTTTGCATGTTCTCCCTGTGAGTGCATGGGTTTCCTCTGGGTACTCCGGTTTCCTCTCACACTCCAAAGACATGCTGGTAGGTTAATTGGCTCCTGTCTAAATTGGCCCTAATATGTGTATGTATGAATGTAAGTTAGGGACCTTAGATTGTACACCCCTTGAGGGTTTGGAACTGATGTTAATGTGCGTAAATTGACGGCTCTATATAAGTACCTGAAATAAATAAATAATAAATAAAAAAACTAAAAAGGCATTTCATGTAATCATGAAGGCATTTTCAGGCTGGAATCCCATCACATGACTGGGTAGCAAATTAATGTGTGCAAGAAAATGCATAGTTCATAAAAAAGGAATCATAGATATATGCAATTTACAAAAAGACATAATGCACAGGAGGATAAAACCACCGTAAAGAAGAGGTGTCACCATACTTTTGGCCACACAATAGGTGCGATGGTCAGGTATCCACAAACTTTGGTCATATGTAGCCTCCCTTTAATGTCAAGCAAGGAATGCATATTAGTTAGATTAAGCACAACACTAAACAATCCTAGATGATCTGACACTCGAAGACCAGACCTATTCTGACACTTTTCTCCTATTACTTAAAACCCCCAAACATTATATATATATATTTATTGGACAGGTGTTCTGGTGCTATAATTATTGCTCTTGCTCTGATATTCTGAGCAATACTTAACATATGTGGTGTGATTGCCATTTACGTATACGTGCAGGCAGGGGCGGACTGACCATTTGGAAACTCGGGCACTGCCCGAGGGCCCGGGGTCAGTAGGGGGCCCCATGAGATGCCCCTGGTACCTTTTTCATAGGCTTTTTTGAGTTTGGGAAAGGACACAGGGGCCCCATGGTCCCCTATTGCCCGGGGCCCCATGAGTTGTCAGTCCTGCCCTGCGTGCAGGACTTACGCATGCATTCACTTTTGCGGGTGAACACGTTGGGGCAGCGGCACTTTAGTTTGATCAGATGCTTTTACAAGCAAAACATTGCTTGATTACATGCTGGGGAAGCCAGAAGTGACAACATTCTTGCAGCTTCTGGTTTCTTGTACCATAAAGATGACCGGAAGATCCGATCCCCAGTCATCTCTACGGTAAGCTGGTAGAACCGTCAGCTTCAGTCTCCAGTGGGATTGGAGAGCCAGGAAAGGTACCCGATAGTACAGTGGCTAATTAGCTGCTAGGATTGCTTTTACATGAAAGCCAATTGCCTTAAAAAAAAACAATACCAAGATGATGTCTGTAGCTGTATGTATATTAGCCGACCTTGAAGTGGTTAGTAAGAATTTCAGGTATGGACCAACGTAACTATGTACAAAATATCCATAGCTGGAGTTATTTGCTGAAGTACCCCAAATGTGGATGTCAGGTGAAGATTGAAACCATGAAGCAGTGCCCTGGTAAAAGAAGGTCTATATTTCAGAGAAACAATAACTCCACCAAGGCATTTTGTAGGGTTTGGAAGGCAGATTGGTAAAATCCAGTTGGCTTTAATTGAGCAATACCCTTGACAGTTCAGAGGCGGCCTTGGACCTGTTTTGCATTATTCTGGATAATCCTTCGCTAAAACAGACAATGTTTAAATTTAGTACAATAGATGAGTCAGCTGCCTTCAGAGAGGGTTAGTTATGGTAAACACAGCAACAGAAATAACTACGTACATTTTTTTTTCTGGCTGGAAATTCCAGAAGAGAACATGTAAAAATGTAAGCTGCAATTTTTAAATATTTGTTATGTTCTGCTATGTGAATGGGGACATGTGACAAATATAAAGTAGATTTTATCTCAGTTTGGCTGCAAATCTGGAAATAACCTTTAAAACTGAATTTCATTTATGTTTTTTTCTGCACAGTTACATTGGCCCAGCTTGGTTCAAATTAATTATACCTTTTTCATACTTGATTGAAGTCTATAGAAGCAGACAATCACTGTAATAGCTTCCCCTCCCATATGGAAGAAAAATATATTTGAAATAGATTTTAAAAATATTCTTCCCAAATATGTTGGCATATATTTGAAATACTGCAATTTTGGGCATATTCAATATATTTTTATTTATATATATATATATATATATATATATATATATATATATATATATATATATATACATACATATATACATACATACATACATACACACACACTGCATGTTCAAATGCATTTTTATTACAAAATATATGAGAAATATTTAAAAAAATGATTTCAACTATACCACGTCTTTAAAAATACAAATCTACATTTTTAGAATGCATTTACAAATATATGTAAAAATATGTTGTTAAAATTAGTTTTTTATATTTGTAAATGCATTCCAAAAATGTAGATTTACATTTTTAAAGAAATACGGTATATTTGAAATGTATTTTTAAAAATATTTTCCATATACTTTGTAATAAAAAACACGCATTGTGTGTGTGTGTGTCCCCCCAAAATTGTATTTTTCAAATATATGGCAATATATTTGGGAAGAATATTTTTAAAATATATTTCAAATATATTTTTCTTCCATGTGGGCTACTACGATGATCCATGCTGGCTTCTGTTGTGTGCCAAGTGGCTGCATCAAATATGTAAAGTCTTCTCTAATTGGATGAGGTAATGAGAAAGCATGGTGATGTCACAATCTCCATTTCATCCAGAGAATGCCTATTTATTGAGAAAAATAGAACGCCTTCTTTAAATGGCGCCTGTGTTGAGCAAGTGACCCCCCCCCCCCCCCCCCGTGTTCACTATGCAGCAGACAGCCGTTCAGCACGGGATCGGAAAAGCAATGAGGATCAGTTACTACAGTCATTCTCCTCTTTCACAGGGTTCGGCCAGGTATGAAATATATATATCTACGTTGGCCTAAGCTAGGCCAAAATAACTATGCAATAACACAAATATTTTTCCATCAGAGGACATTATCACCAAGACAGCTTTCTTCTCCTTTTTCAGAATGTTTTTGGATCCCCCATATTGCTTTGAGAGTGACCTACTACACATTTCTATGATTGACAAACACTAGGTGAAAAAGGTATGGAACTTTTGAGGTGCTATTTCACTCTTAGGAAAAATACTCATACAAACTATAAAACATAAAATAGTTTTATTACAAAATATTAAAGCCAGATAATATATCCATAAAAACTGTAAACTCACTGGCCACTTTACTAGGAACACCTGTTCAATTGCTTGGAAACACAAATTGCTAATCAGCCAATCACATGGCAGCAACTCAATGCATTTAGGCATCTAGACGTGATGAAGATAACTTGCTGAAGTTCAAACTGAGCATCAGAATGGGGAAGAAAGGGAATTTAAGTGACTTTGAAAGTGGCATGGTCGTTGGTGCCAGACGGGCTGGTCTGACTATTTCAAAAAACTGCTCATCTACTGGGACTTTCAGGCACAACCATCTGCAGGGTTTACAGAGAATGGTCCGAAAAAGAGAAAATATCCAGTGAGCGGCAGTTGTGTGGATGAAAATGCCTTGTTGATGTCAGAGGAGAATGGGCACACTGGTTGTTGTGACATTCAGATGGTCAGGTCAGAATTTGGCATAAAGCATATATCCATCCTGCCTTGTGTCAATGGTTCAGGGTCATGGTGGTTTAATGGTGTGGGGTAGATTTTCTTGGCACTAGCAAGGTGTAACTAATAAAGTGACCAGTGAGCATACAGTATCTCATGAAGAGATCTGTACAGTGACCCCTATAACACCTTGCTCAATCACATACTTCACATGATATAATGTGTTGATAACAGTAAGAAAGAAGGAAGGTGTCTACTACCAACGCGTTTCGTCAGGTAGGCTTCTTCAAAGGTTCGATTAGGGTACACTGTTGATGTAAAACACACTATTAAGTATGTTCATGCAATCACTGTTGTGTATATATTTTTATAGCTTCATGTCTATAAAAACACATCTTAAATATTCAAAGCTTACCAATACTGATGATCATCAAGACTACACAGCACAACTCAATGGACGAGAAAACTGGAAAGAGCACCCAGATGGGGTCCCCCCGTAAATAAAATAATATTTAATATGTGTTTGTAAAGACATATATGTAAATATAAATACAACAGTGGTTACTTGAATATACATAATGGTGTGTTCAACAGTGTACCCTATTCGAACCCCTAAAGAAGCTTACCCGGCAAAACGTGTTGGCGGAAGCTACCTTCTTACTGTTATCAATACACTATATTATGTGAAGTATTTGATTCAGGAAAGTGTTATGAGGTTCACTGTACTGATCACTTTATGAGATACTGTATATTTACTGTTTTAATGGATATATTTCTTGGTTTTATTATTTTGTAATAAAACTATTTGTTTTATAAATAGTTTGTACGAGTATTTTTTCCTGAGGGTGATATAGCACTTTAAAAGTCTCATACCTTTTTTCACTTTGTTTTTGTATACATTATATGGGATGCAGTGCTGAAAAATCAACTACACATATTACTTGAATTGTCTATGGTTTGCAGAAATATTTTTTACATAAATATATTCTTGACTTCTAGTTGTTCTAATCAACCTTACAGATGTACAGAAGTATGGAAATCTTTACTTGCTTTGACATTAGCCAACAAGACTGACATTTTTTAAAGCCTAATGACAGTGTTCTGGCTATTGTCACTTACTAGATTGCTCAGGTACTGAAAATGGAGAGAAACTATAAGACATCAGTAAGCAAATAGATCTTGATTGCTAAAGAAACCTCTTCTTTTTGCCTATGCAGAGCACGGGATAAAGAAAAGGTGTGTATATGTTGTATATGCTGCTGGAGTGGGGAGAAGTTAAGTGACCCTTTACTTTGCCCTGCATTGCCAAAGGAAGGGGTCACTTTAAAATATATGTGGTTCACTGGATGAATATCTCCTAACTATTCAGTTGACCATCAGCATGGCACCTCAGGCATAGAAGTGTAGCACTACCCCCTTAGGAGTTGCTGAATATTTGGGCCCCCCTATAGTCCTGCACAGCCAGGCAACACGCATTTTCCACAGACGTGCATTCCAGAGATAGTAAACAGTCCTTGAGCTTGGTTTTTAGGTTTTATTAGGGTATTGAACTTAGATGAGATAAGGGGTGTATGGGATGCCTAAGGAACAATAAACTGAGGACAACTTCCTGGCAGCAATGTACAAGTCCTAAGACAGAACTTTTTCTTCCTGAAGAGCTCTCCAGCCTCTGCTGGTGTACCACCCCAGACCTCAGATAAATCCTCTTCTTTACCCAGATGTCTGGGGGAATCCCTGGGCAAGGGGATCCAGTGCCTGCCACTTTAAACTGAACAGTTTAGGGTAAGGAGCTAGTCAGGTTTCCCACCAGAGTGCTCTTTTCCCTTTAGCTGGCCCAGGGGGTGCAGGGTTACTCAGTCAGTCTTTGCCTTTGAGCTGATTTAGGTAGTTGGCTTCCTTCAGGCCTTCTGCTGGGCTGGCTCCTTTCCTGACTCCACAGGTAGTCCTCCCTATGGGGACTGGTGAGGCTGAGGGATCCTCATGTCCAGGTCCTAGCCTGTAGATAGGCCCCTTTCCACCGGGCTCACTCCCAGGCTCCTGCATCTCAGCTTTCCTCACATCTTCCACCCAAACTCTCCTGCTGTTTAGCAGGCTTCGTAATATTTAAGGGCTGTCTTGACCCCATGCCAAGCCTCCTGGCTGGGGATTTGTCAGGATCCCCTAAGTATGAAGATCAGCCCCTCCTCACCCCTGCGAACTGCTTCTAGAATCTTCTCCAAGATTCTAGAGCAGGGGGAGGTATCAAGGAAGTGATCTGCAGAGCCTCTCAGCCCTAACCCAAATTTGACCCTGCTGACTATTCCCAGGCTGCTTCTCAGCCTAACTAGCAATTAGCAACTAGCTTCCCCTGATCTAGAGGGGTTCCACAAAAGTTACCATCCCCATTGAAAAAGCTGTAGACCCCTTACCTTCTCACATGCTTCCCAACAGCCCATAGGTTGCTCAGTCAGCACCGAGGAAGAAAGAGCCAAATAAAGGAACTCATCATCTCAAAGCAATAGCTGTCAACCAGTTTTTTACACTCCCTATTGCTCAGGGTTGGACCTATTGAAGACCTGTTCCTATAGCAGCAGCGGCAAAGAGACAACTTTTCCTTGCAATGTTATCTCCACACAATTTTCCCATCATTAGTAGAAATACTTTTTACTCTCATATAGACCTTACTTAAGCATTGTTTAAAAATATTCTACACTAGGTAGGGACCAGTAAATAAAAAAAATCTCTATAAAAGAAGTAGTCCTTGTAGAGGAACTTTGGTTTTGGCACCAGCTGTTATGTTCCTACAGGCTCCAGTGATGGAAATCTAGCCCATGAGGTGCTGTGGGCACCGCAGATGCAGGAATGTGCCTTATTAATACAGTTCTTTTTTTTTTAATGTGTACCCTCTAGGATAAGCTAGATTGGCTTTGCTGTTTTCTTTTTTTAAATACAAGCTAGGTAGCAGCCTGAGATGAGTCAGCCTGGGAGTGAGGTAGCGATCTCACCACAGGACAGGCTGAGAGGTTCTACAGGTCAGGGCTTCTGGAACCCTTTCACCTTTCTAGAAACTCAGAGAACTTTCTGGAACAGGGGTGGAGGAGGGCAGGAAGCCCAGATCTGCTTGTTTGAGGGACCTTTGCCAATCCTCTGGCTGGAGGCTGGGCATGATGACCAAGGACACCCTTTAAATGTGGAGCCTGGGGAGCAGTGTGCAGTGTTGGGTGAAAGATGGACTGAGAGGAAGGCTTGAGTGTTGAGCCATGGGAGGGGACCCTACCTACAGGCACATCGCTGGGAAGGAGGATCTCCACTGTCCCACTGTATCCTAGGGAGTACAACCTGTGCAGCAGGGAAGGATCCAGCTTAGCATAAGGCCTGAAGACAGCCACCAAGCTAACAGGACAGGATAGTTTGAGTGCTTCTACACCCCCTGGGTGTAAAAGGGGAGAGGGTGGTCAAGTGCAATACCCAACTACTTCATTGTTAGCTCTTGGGACTCCTTGCCCAGGGATACCCTCGGTGAAGAGGATTCATTCAGGTTCTGAGGAGGTACACCACTTTAGTGCTCCTTAATCAAGACTGTTGCTATTCCACATTTTTTGAGCAGTATTTGTTGCTAAAAAGCTTGTCCTCAAGTTTTACAATTCCTTAGGCATCCCAATACCCAATCCCATACCCCTAGACCCTATCCAAGTTGTTAACCCCTTAATAAAAACATCTGAAAGCTAGCTCAAGGACTATTTACTGACTCCAAGCGTGCAAGTGTGGAAAAAGTGTGTTGCATGGCTGTGCAGAGCTTAGGGGGAACCAAAACAAATCCAGTGGTCCCAGAGGGCAAATGTATAACATAATTAAGAATAATTATGTTTACCATATACCACGGACATCTATCTAGTTTCGTAGCAGGTAATATGAAATCCTAGTACTGAGGAGGAATGAGCACCTTTATACCACCTAATTTTTTACATTTTCAAATGCATGATTGTTAAAGGCATAGGGGACCTATAAACCTAAACATTCTTAATGTGTGAATTGAAATGCAATGTTGGGTCAGCTGTCTAAACAATATCTTTCCTCTTTAGATTTTAATAATTGTGGTGGCCATCTTGGAGATTGGTCTAGGTATTGCTTTAGCAATCCTCGCCGTTACAAACACAAGTGTAAGCGGTATTTCTTTTTGGGGCCCCATCTTTGTAAGTATTGTTTTTATTACCTGTTGCTTTTAGTCTTTTATATGACAGAACTGTGTAACAATGTGCAACAAACAATTGCCAACTACAGATCAGCTTCCATCAGTGTAACTTCACAGAATTGTTTAATATTGTCGCTAATTACTTGGATTTTTTTGCTTTATTTTTCCCGAAACGTTTTCTTGCTATCCATTCATTCAAGAACATTTTTGCAGGATACACATTCTGCCTGCTTATAATTCAGTATGTTACTTAAAGGAGATCTTCAAGTTGTGTGGTGACAACTGTTTCCCAACTGTACTCCTGAGTTGTCACCCCATAACACACATCTCTGATGAAAACTACAAGTGACTGACCTGGCACGTATTGCATAGCCATGTTTTATTGCATTTTTACTGCATCAGGAAGCAGGTCCAGGCAATGATGTGTAGCCAACTGTAAAATGAGTGTGTGTAGACATCAAGAGTAAGAGAGAATTGAGGGGATCAGCAATATGGAAAATATTATGACAAAAGTGACTTTTTTTAATACATGGAGCCTTCACAAAGTACATTTCATCCAGTTAGAGTTAACATTGATTTTAAGTCACATTTTATATGGTCCTTTTGCAAATTGAGAATACCCACATTTTCTAATCTTTCTCTATATGATGTTTGTAGTGAAAAAATATTTAGTTGGTCACCCACCTCTACATGTGATGCCCAAAGCCATGCTCTATATAAATGGTTTCCAAACTGTGGCCCTTTACTTGTTTTTTTCCAGCCCTTGGGACATTATTCACCCACTGTCAACAACAGTGGGGCATAGTTCCTGACACTGACAATAGGGGCACTATTCATCCCACTGATAACAACAATTGAGCACTATTCCTCCCACTGACACCAATGATGAGGCACTATTCCTTCCACTGACACCAATGATGAGGCACTATTCCTTCCACTGACACCAATGATGGGGCACTATTCCTTCCACTGACACCAATGATGAGGCACTATTCCTTTCACTGACACCAATGATGGGGCACTATTCCTCCCACTGACACCAATGATGAGGCACTATTCCTTCCACTGACACCAATGATGGGGCACTATTCCTTCCACTGACACCAATGATGGGGCACTATTTCTTCCACTGATACCAATAATAGGGCACTATTCCTCCCCTAATACCAATGATGGGACACTATTCCTCCCACTGATAACAATGATGGGACACTACTCCTCCCACTACTACCAATGATGAGGCACTATTCTTCCCACTGATACCAATGATGGGACACTATTCCTCCCACTGATACCAATGATAGGACATTGTTTCTCCCACTAATACCAATGATGCGGCACTATTTCTCTCAATGACACTACCGATGGGGCATTATTCCTTCCACTGACACCAATGATGGGGGGCACTATTCCTCCCCCTAATACCAATGATGGGGCACTATTCCTTTCACTGATACCAAATGACGGGGCACTAATCCTCCCCGTAATACCAATGATGGGGCACTATTCTTCTCACTGATACCAATAATGGGGCACTAGTCCTCCTCCTATTACCAATGATGGGGAACTATTCCGCCCACTAATACAAATGATGGGGCACTAATCCTCTCCCTAATACCAATGATGGGGCACTAATCCTCTCACTAATACCAATGATGGGGTACTAATCCTCTCCCTAATACCAATGATGGGGCACTATTTATCCCACTGATACCAATGATGGGACATTGTTTCTCCCACTGATACAATGATGGGGCACTATTCCTCCCATTGCCACCAATGATGTGGCACTATTCCTCTCACTGATACCAATGATGGGGCACTATTGCTCCTACTAATACCAACGATGGGGCATTATTTACTATCACTGACACCAGCTGCTAAGACATTTTCTTCTCCCACTGGCCTAAGTCTGCCCCCCCCCCCCCCAAAAAAAAAAAATATTTATATTTATAAAGTTTGGAGACCCCTGTCCTATATTGTTAACCAATATTCTCGAATGTATAAAATAAACTCTATAAAGGGATGATGCTCTTTCCCCAGGTCTTTGTGTACAACCTTACATTTTTCCTCAACATTACATTTAATTTGTCTTTGAAATGCCAATGTTGGTCAAAATCTTTCTAGTATATATGTCAATATCCTGCTGACTTTTAACCCCTTTGAGCGGACAGTATGCAAATTTACAACCTCGCCCTGACTCAGAGAGGCTGCAAATTTGCATACCCAAATGTAAATAAACCTGTGCCAAGACTCAGACCTGTGAAAGCTCCCGGTCGTTACTTGTGATTTGGAGATTTCTGATCATGTGAGCCAATCACGACAATCACGACAGTTATGTGATCATAAACCCCGTCCCACCTCCTGGCATCAGAAACTTCTTATAAGGCCAGGAGGTGCGGCGTTAAGGGGTTAATAATGCTAAATCATTTTGTGCCATGGGCCTTTTATTTCTGAATGGTAGCTGTACTATACTGTACATACAATTAATATTCTGCACTGACATCATGAAATAACTCTGCATGTGCATCTGTGTGTGAATGAAATTGTCATTGTGTCATAGAAATCAGTTACAATCGGTAGATTGTTCACCATCGCATGTTGTTGTCTTGTAGTACATTGTTGCCGGATCTCTGACCCTTTCTGCTTATCAAAAGCCCAGAATCAGTTTGGTGAGTATGTTCTCCTTTTCGTAATTTTATTTGTGTCTAGTGGAAATAGGAATAGCAGTAAAAGGTTGTTGGAATTTGATTAGACTTTACCTAAACCTTTCATTGGTGAATGCTCTTTTAGGTTGCCCCTGCAGTAGATATGAGATATGGAAATCTTGCTTTGATCCCCAATTTCCCTGTCATTCTCGATCCCCCAGTCTGCTTGTTTTGTTCCTTATTAGCTTCCCTACAATACAACCCCCTAGGACACTTTTAATAGTCAAAGCTGTTAGCTTACATTCAAACATTTTACACATATTATCTTGAACCAATATTTCACCATCTGAAATCTCAGGTGAGGCTGCAATACCATATGAGGTAGTATCAAAAAGTTTCAAGATAGAAGAAAATAAGTCAGTGTGTCAAAAGACATCATGAAACACTGACTAGTGCTGCACAAGGAACATAAGCTGTGCAACGCAATACATTAAATTACGTCACACTATAATTGAATATACTTACATTTATGTAAATGATCAACCTTCCAAGTGATGATGTACATAAGTAAATGTTCATATAGTGACATATAATCCCCCTGAAGTCACAAGCCCTGTGACGAAACGTGTTGGGGTGCAGGCTTGGATGATGTCACTACGTTCACGCAGAATACGGCAAGTGGTCTGATTTTACAAAGCGTTACAAGAGAGAGTTACCACATCTACTTTTAAGGCTGTATTTATTTGGTGCGGTTTAGCACCTTATACATGAGAGTGTAATTCTTGTGGCGTTTGTGGAAATCGCAGCACTAATCTTTGTTTCACTATAGGCTTGATAACTATAGTCTTGGTAACTGGTATGAAAGTCCATTGAGCGCATTGCTCACATCAATTTTATTTTTTATTTTATTATTATTTTTCAGTTTTGATCATTTTTGGTTGTGTTTCTATATATGTATATGTGAGTTTTTTTTTGGTGAAAAATGTAAGCACAATATATTGTTTTTAATTGGTTAAGCACATGGGGTTGTGTTATATTTATAGCAGCTCACAAGGATTTGATTATTTATCGATTTAGTGCCAAAAGACATCATCCTGTGTACATCAGGAGCTGTGCAACTGGTACTATTCTTGTGTGCATTACATTACAGATCCAGCGATTTGCCCAGTTTCACGCAGAATTTCATACTTGCTCTTTGTTCTAACCTGCTTTCCATTATGAAATAGCAGATGCTCAGAATAACACTAGTTGCTCAGCTCCCGATGTACACAGGACAATGTCTTTTGGCACACTAACTCATGAAGATCAGTGCTCCCTCTGACTGTGTGTGCAGCCTTGTGCTGCCATCTGTTGGCGTGTTACAAAACTCATCTTGAACCTTTTTGATACCACCTATTTTGCAATCAGGCAGTGCTAGAGATGATTTTGATCATTCAGAATTCAAGTGAAAATCCAAACCTTGGAAATGATGGTGGTGTGGTTCCTTCTGCATTAGAAAATAAGCAGGAGCATTTTTCACTCTTACTCTTAATGCAATGCACACAGTAGCATGTGAAATGTGTCAACATCCTCTATCTGGTGCTGAAATTTAGGCAAGGTTTAACCCCCTTTTACTGCCACCACGCAGTATGTCTTACGACAGTTGTAGTGGGGGGCTTTTATACACCCTCCTGGCTCGGCCCTTGACTCAACCTCCCCTGCCATGCTTTACAAGCTCCGCTGTCCCACCTGTGGGTTCGGGACCCCCATGGTGGATGTTGTTGGGTGGAGGGGATCATAAGCGAAATCACCTGCACTCAAGGACCCAGGCGGGTGGCGAATAGATGGAACCAGACCTGGAAAGATCGACCACCAATGCATGTAGAATTGTGCAGCTCCAAATAAGGCTGGGGAAGCTGACCAATACTGCAAATCGAAACAAAAATGAGAAGCGCACCAACCTTGCGCATTACCTCAGTAACCAAAGTTTATTAATTATAAAATAATACTCACAAACAGCGAATAAAATCAGGCATGTTAGTCCTCAGAGGGACCTGAAAGATAAAGAACCAGCGCGGATCCCATCATGGGGGTGGATACTCAGTTCAGCTGACACGTTTTGAAGGGCATCCCTGAGCTCTGATGAAGAAGGGATGCCCTTCGAAACGCATCAGTTGTACTGAGTATCCACCCCCATGATGGGATCCGTGCTGGTTCTTTATCTTTCTGGTCCCTCTGAGGACTTACATGCCTGATTTTATTCGCTGTTTGTGAAAATTATTTTATAATTAATAAACTTTGGTTACTGAGGTAATGCGCAAGGTTGGTTCTCGTTTTTGTTTTGATTTGCTGGGTGGAGGTGAACATACCTTTACTTATCTCCCCTAGCTAGTATGAACTTAGAACATGTAAAATGTCACTTCTGGTTTCTAGTGTTTAGAGCAGTGGTCTCCGAACTCCAGATGCCACCCTTTTCTTGCCTTTATCTGGCCCTTAGGGCAATGTTCCTATCACTAATATGAGGAATTATTACTCCCGTTAATACCAGGGATTATTTCTCCCACTGACACAAACAATGAGGCACCATTTTTTTCCAATGACACCAACAGTGGGGCATAATTTTACGGATGCCAGTGATGTGCCATTTTTCATCCCACTGACATCAACAATGGTGTATATTTCCTCCCACTGATATAAACAGTTTGGCACTACTCATCCAATGAATCCCAATGATGGGTCACTATTCCCCCCACTAATACCAATGATGGGTCACTATTCCCCCCACTAATACCAATGATGGGTCACTATTCCCCCCACTAATACCAATGATGGGTCACTATTCCCCCCACTAATACCAATGATGGGTCACTATTCCCCCCACTAATACCAATGATGGGGCACTATTCCTCCCACTAATACCAATGATGGGTCACTATTCCCCCTACTAATACTAATGATGGGGCACAATTCCCCCTACTAATACCAATGATGGGGCACAATTCCCCCACTAACACCAATGATGTGTCACTATTCCTCCCACACTAAATACCAATGATGTGTCACTACTCCTCCCACTAATACCAGTAATGCGGCACTAATCTTCCTTCTACTTATTTTAGTTTTTGTTTTAGTCATATTTTAGCCGACTAAAATCTCTAGTACATTTTGGTCGACAAAGATCTCCTATACTTTAGTCGACTACATTCTAATGGGTTTAGGTATATTTTTATGTATTATTTAAGCACTTCTCTAGAATTTTCAAACTCATAATATACTCCTGAAGTAAAAATCTAACAAGTTTTTATTTATGGTATTAAGGTTTGAACATGTACTACAGACACAAATTTAGCCTTTGTGATATACAGTTGTGACCAAAATTATTCAACCCCCCACTGAAATTGAGTGTTTTGGCCAGTTTGACATTGCTTTTGATCATTCAGTCATCTTGCTTACATTTACATTAAAGAGGCACTTGTAGGTCAGACAAATATAACATAACAGTTATAATGAAATAACCACAAATGTCTTTTCTGTGCTCACAGCATTATCAGTTTTATTCAACCCCAAGTGACATTCAATCTTAGTACTTAGTACAGCATCCTTTTACAGTTATAACAGCTTTTAAACGTGAAGCATAGCTTGACACAAGTGTCTTGCAGCGATCTACGGGTATCTTCGCCCATTCTTCATGGGCAAAGGCCTCCAGTTCAGTCACATTCTTAGGCTTGCGCACTGCAACTGCTTTCTTTAAGTCCCACCAGAGGTTCTCAATCGGATTTAAGTCTGGTGACTGCGATGGCCACTCCAAAATGTTCCAGCCTTTCCTCTGCAACCATGCTCTAGTGGACTTGGAGGTATGCTTGGGATCATTGTCCTGTTGAAAGGTCCAACGTCTCCCAAGCCTCAGGTGTGTGACGGACTGCATCACGTTTCCATCCAATATCTCCTGGTACTGAAGAGAATTCATGGTACCTTGCACACGCTGAAGCTTCCCTGTACCTGCAGAAGCAAAACAGCCCCAAAGCATGATTGACCCTCCACCATGCTTCACAGTAGGCAAGGTGTTCTTTTCATCATAGGCCTTGTTCTTCCTCCTCCAAACATAGCGTTGATCCATGGGCCCAAACAGTTCTAATTTTTGTTTCATCAGTCCACAGAACACTATCCCACAACTTTTGTGGTTTGTCCACATGGCTTTTGGCATACTGCAGTCGACTCTCTTCTTATTCTTTGGAGACAGCAAGGGGGTACGCCTGGGAGTTCTGGCACGGAGGCCTTCATTACGCAGTGTGCGTCTTATTGTCTGGGCTGAAAACTTCTGTACCCACATCTGACAAATCTTTTCTCAGTTCCTCAGCAGTCACACGGGGACTTATCTCCACTCTACGCTTCAGGTAGCGCACAGCAGTCGAAGTCAGCATCTTCTTTCTGCCACGACCAGGTAGCGTTTCAACAGTGCCCTTTGCCTTGAATTTGCGAATGATGCTTCCTAAGGTGTCTCTTGGTATGTTTAACATCTTTGCAATCTTCTTATAGCCATTGCCCTTCCTGTGAAGAGAAATCACCTCTTCTCTTGTCTTCCTGGACCATTCTCTTGCCTTCACCATGTTTGTAACCACACCAGTAAATGTCTAGAAGGAGCTGAGTATCACAGTCATTTTAAAGCTGCCTAATTGGTGCTTATTATGCTTGATTGCTGCTCGGTGACATCCACAGGTGTTTTTCAATACCTGATGGAAAGCACCTGTATGAACCTCTGTTCTTCAGAGTGGTAGTCTTTAAGGGGTTGAATAATTGTGGCAATGAAGAAACCACATAAGAACCATTTACTACTGTATTACATAAACAATTGATGTCATTTTAGTTGCATTTGGGTAGTTACAACGTCCTTGTAGGATTTGATTCTGAATACAATTCCAAATGTACACTATAGTCCCTAAACCCCTTTACAGCATTGGGGGTTGAATAATTTTGGTCACAACTGTATAACCAGTAATAATTTTGACGTAAAATTTTGATTTAGTTTTAGTCATAGTCTTTTGACTATAATGCCATTTCACAAGGATTCTTCAAAAGATTTCTGCACCTTATATATACTGCTCAAAAAAATTAAAGGAACACTTTGAAAACACATCAGATCTCAATGGGGAAAAATATCATGCTGGATATCTACACCGTCTTCCAAATTATTATGCAAATTATATTTTTCTCATTTACCTAAATAATTGATGTAAATAACAGTCAGCAAAATTCTCATGTTATCAACTATTAAGAGTACAATTCACATTTTATTGAACAAACCTCCTAATGATAACAGGATTTTTTTTAAACATAAAACACTTACAATGCACTGTTTCAAATTATTACGCACAGTAAGATTCAAAACACTTTATAGGTTGTAAAGAACTAAAAATTTAAAAACAACAACTTCCTGCGCTCAGAATGGGGCCCTCTCCCTATAGCTGCTGACACTTGCCCTCCTACCAGTGTGAGTTAAATCAATAAATAAATAAATAAATAGTGCAGCGCTACATACTAAATAAACATATATATAAATAAATAAAATAATCAAATCAATAGATGTCTGTGCAACAGTGCAAATAAAGTGTAATTCGTGTATTCCACCAGAAAACAACAAAAGTGACCACGTGACAAATATATAAAATGAATAAATTAATATCCAAATCAATATATATCATATACATGTGCAAAATTGCAGATAAAGTGTAACACGTGTATTGCACCGAAACATAAAAGTGACAAAGTGACAAATATTGCTTAATAAAGTGCAATCAATGTGTTTCCCTATACGGGAATATTCAAAGTGACCTAATAAGCTATATAACAGAAATGATCTAAAAACCAACACTCTGTGTAAACATGTCCATATATATATATATATATATATATATATATATATATATATATATATATATATAGTGTATTTCATACACAATCTTCATGCAAGTGCCATCCAGTGTCCACACTGTGTATATCCAATAATAGCTGCAAACGGCCCCTCACCTCCTTACATTGACCCCACAGGGCCAACTCGCTTTTGGACACAAACACCACTCTGGTTTATCACAGGATCCTCCCCAGCGATGTATGCTCTATACCAGCTGCTCCTCCGGTTCCTCCTTATATAGAACTCACAGGGACACCTTGCCTCAAGGAACAAACACCACTCTGTTGTATCTCAGGATCTTTCCAACCGCTGTATACTCTATATTCCTCTCCGGTTCATACATAAACAGAAGACTCCCATAGTGTAAAACCGCATTTAATAAATAAATTATACAGAAAGATATCTACTCACATTCTTCTTCATCTTTCTTATAACATATATATGGCTCCTTCACCTCATGCTATGCCTGCCTTGCATGGGTAATAGATATAGGGGTTTTCAAATATGGCTGCCACGCCGGAAATGACGTCATCGCGCTTCCCAGAATCCTCCTCGCGCACCGACGCGTTGCGTCACGCTGATCACGTGACTTCCTCAGGGTAAACGCCCCCAGAGGACTGTAAGTATTATATAGCACCCTGGCTCCAATCATAAACAAGGGGCGGGCTCGGGCGGCCATTTTCCAGAGGTCTGCTCTCCTTATGCAGATACTTATGCAAATGCCAGTACTGCGGTGATAACAACCACAATAGAAAAACAAAAACAAAAAGCTCGCAGCCAAACAAAAGTCCGTTTTTATGGGCCTCCCTACCATCACAATGTTAATAGTTACTATAAGTACAACCCCCTCTAAAACCGGGTGTTTTATTAAATACAATAAAAACGGTATTTAGCCATATTATGTGTAAAATATCGTATTGTCTCGATATTTTATTAAACTTGTATTGATGAGAAAACGTTCAAATAGAAAGTCCTTCCACTTCTTGCATAAACTCAAAAAGATGATTTAATTATAATGTTGCATAAAATTAGAAATAAAATATTGGAATACAGAATGTTTAAATAAAGTCCAAAAAGTATAGTTAAGTTCTTAATAATAAAATTGTATGTAATTGTGTGTGTATAATATGAATGTGTGTGGGTAAGAGCAAGCAACTCCTTCGCCTTGCTGCCCAAAGAATGTATGCTTTAAACCTTTGTCCTGCTCTAAAAAGAGCAATCCAGCCCCCACCATCTCCTAAAAATGGCTGGTATACTTGTAGTCCCACAAAGATAATTGGAAACAGATGTGTATATATAAACAAACCTCCAGTCTACTTCTCTCAAAGTCTGAGTGTAACTTTATCTCTTACATAGATGGGGGAGGATGGCTAGACCAATTGCTACCACATGTGTGGCTTGAATGTAAAGAAAACCCCAAGATATATGTTCATATGTATATTCACAGACTATGAAGTCTAATTACTTACTTTTCCCAATCTAGAACAAATATAAATATAATAACTCAATTATTCTATTAAGATCCAACCCATTCATACTTATGTTAGTACTGTTAATAAGAAGATATTAGATATTAGGTTAAGGAAAGCTTCTAACATTATGAAACCACTTATTTAAAACAAATGCCAAATCAAGGACATGATTTTTTATTTATTAATGGAGCTAAATGCAACTTTATATATATATATATATATTATATATATATATATATATATATATACACTTCTATATACCCATTTTGCTTAATGGATGAAATATATATATATAAACCTATATTAAAATCCATATTATACATAAAATTAATATACCCAACAGATAATTTAATCATAATCTATACCCAGCAATCACCCATAGCATGAGTTTACAATGTTAATTAATACTATCCTTATTATAATCGGTCACCAATTACCTTCATAATTTTTAATACAACAATCATGAGTCTATATATAAATTAAAAATTGCTTTTATATATTCCACTATGCTACATATTCATTATATAAGCCTAATATTACATTTTTCGGCACCAAACAGATCACTATATATTAAATAGATTAAAATCACTCTAAAACTTATAATAGCCAGATATAATTACCAAGTAAAACTTATAATAATGGAAATCTCATATAGCCAATTCCTGATATTACCACGTAAAACTAAAATTTACTAAAAATTACTAATAAAACAATAAATTGAAATCTGTGTTCAGGCCTCCCGGTAACTGCGTTTTCATATTAAAAATCCATTTAGATTCTAATTTGCTGAGGGTTCTGACTTTATGACTCCCTCTCCAGTGGCCTTTATACTTCTCTATTCCCCAAAATTTTAGAACAGAGGGATCCTTATTATGATAGGTCAAAAAATGCCTAGGCACACTATGTTTCGATGATCCTTTTTTGATTTTTTGTATGTGCTCGCGTATTCACTTCCAGAGGGGTCTCTTTGTCCTCCCCACATACTGGAGTATAGAGCATGCATCGCTGGGGAGGATCCTGTGATAAACCAAAGTGGTGTTTTTGTCCCAAAGCGAGTTGGCCCTGTGGGGTCAATGTAAGGAGGTGAGGGGCCATTGCAGCTATTATTGGATATACACAGTGTGGACACTGGATGGCACTTGCATGAAGATTGTGTATGAAATACACTATATATATATGGACATGTTTACACAGAGTGTTGGTTTTTAGATCATTTGTGTTATATAGGTTATTAGGTCACTTGGTCACTTTGAATATTCCCGTATAGGGAACACATTGATTGCATTTTATTAAGCACTATTTGTCACTTTGTCACTTTTATGTTTCGGTGCAATACACTGTTACACTTTATCTGCAATTTTGCACATGTATATGATATATATTGATTTGGATATTAATTTATTCATTTTATATATTTGTCACGTGGTCACTTTTGTTGTTTCCTGGTGGAATACACGAATTACACTTTATTTGCACTGTTGCAGAGACATCTATTGATTTGATTATTTTATTTATTTATATATATGTTTATTTAGTATGTAGTGCTGCACTATTTATTTATTTAAAGAACTGAAAATTGTCAATCAAACTTTTAACAACATTTTAACTTTTAAAACATTTGAACAGCTCACGTTACTTTGTAACATAGGACCCCTTATTTGATAGCAGCTTCACAAGTCTTGCATCCATTGAACTTGTGAGTTTTTGGACAGTTTCTGCTTGAATTTGTTTGCAAGATGTCAGAATAGCCTCCCAGAGCTGCTGTTTGGATGTAAACTTCCTCCCACCCTCATAGATCTTTTGCTTGAGGATGCTCCAAAAGTTCTCAATGGGATTGAGGTTAGGGGAGGATGGAGGCCACACCATGACTTTCTCTCCTTTTATCCCCATAACAGCCATTGATGCAGAGGTCTTTGCAGCATGAGATGGTGCATTGTCATGCATGAAGATGATTTAATTACGGAAAGCATAGTTCTTCCTTCTGTACCAGGGAAGAAAGTGGTCAGTCATAAACTCCACATACTTTGCAGAGGTCATCTTTACACCTTCGGGGGCTCTAAAGGGGCCGACCCGCTCTGTTCCCATTATTCCGGCCCAAAATATGACTCCACCACCGCCTTGCTGACGTCGCAGCCTTGTTGGAACAAGCTGGCCATCCACCAACCATCCACTACTCTATCCATCTGGACCATCCAGGGTTGCACTCATCAGTGAACAGGACTGTTTGAAAATTAGTCTTCATGTATTTTTCTGCCCAATGAAGCCGTTTCTGCTTGTGAGCATTGGTTAGTGGTGGCCGAATAGAAGGTTTATGCATAGTTACAAGACTCTGGAGGACTCTTCACCTTGATGTCCGTGGGACTCCAGAGGCACCAGCAGCTTCAAATATCTGTTTGCTGCTATGTAATGGTATTTTAGCAGCTGCTCTCTTGATCCGATGCATGGATCTGGCAGAAATCTTCCTCAATGTGCCTTTATCTGCACTAACCTGTCTGTGCTCTGCATCAGCCACATATCTATTAAAAGTGCGATGATCACGCTTAAGTTTTCGTGAAATATCTAATGTTTTTATACCTCGTCCAAGGCATTGAACTATTTCAGTCTTTTCGGCAGCAGAGAGATCCTTTTTCTTCCCCATATTGCTTGAAAATGGTGCTCTGCTTAATAATGTGGAACACCGTCCTTTAGTAGTTTTTCCTTAAATTGGGTTCACCTGCCAATCTAATTATCACAGGTGTCCAATATTGTTTTCAGTGATCAAAAGAGCCCTGACACACAATGCCGTCCATGAGTTAAACTAAAAAACAAAATATTTCATCTTTGTGACACTTAAATAGAATTTGCATAATAATTTGGAATGCAGTGTATACTGATATGGACTGGGTAATGTGTTCGGAATGTAAGGATGCCCCATCGTTTGATTTTCAGGGTGTCTTTGAATTCAGTCCTATGTAGGTTGATAATTTTCATTTCCATCAAAATGAAAAAAATTATGCAGCAGCCTAGTCCATTTTGCTAAAATGTCATTGCAGCAACTCAAAATTGTATTCAGTAGTTTGTATGGCTCCCACGTGCTTGCAAGCATGCCTGACGATGCTCCTAATGAGACGATGGATGGTGTCCTGGGGTATTTCCTCCCAGATCTGGACCAGGGCATCACTGAACTCCTGGACAATCTGAGGTGCAACCTGGCAGCGTCGGATGGACCGAAACATGATATCCCAGAGGTGTTCTATTGGATTTAGGTCAGACAATCATGGGAGTCATTCAATGGTATCAATTCCTTCATCCTCCAGGAACTGCCTGCATACTCTCGACACTTGAGGCCGGACATTGTCATGCACCAGGAGGAACCCAGGACCCACTGCGCCAGTATAGGGTCTGACAATGGGTCCAAGGATTTCATCCCAATACCTAATGGCAGTCAGGGTGCCATTGTCTAGCCTGTAGAGGTCTGTGCGTTCCCCCATGGATATGCCTCCCCAGACCTTCACTGACCCACCACCAAAATGATCATGCTGAACGATTTTACAGGCAGAATAACGTTCTTCTCCAGACCCTTTCATGTCTGTCACATGTGCTCAGTGTGAACCTGCTCTCCTCTGTGAAAAGCACAGGGTGCCAGTGGCGGACCTGCCAATTCTGGTGTTCAATTGCAAATGCAAATCAAGCTCTATGGTGCTGGGCAGTGAGCACAGGGCCCACTAGAGGATGTCGGGTCCTCAGGCCATCCTCATGAAGTCTGTTTCTAGTTGTTTGGTCAGAGACATTCACATCTTTTGGCAATGGTATTTATTGATGTCCATCCTGGAGGAGTTGGACTGTCTGTGCAACCACTGCAGCGTCCAGCTATTGCCTACTGCTGCCAGTAGTGACACTGATTCTAGCCAAATGCAAAACTAGCAAAAAACAGTCAGAAAAAATGAGTATGGAAAAAAAAATGTCAGTGGCTTCCACCAGTAAAACCATTCCTGTTTTGGAGGTCATCTAACTGTTGCCCATCTAGAGCACCTGTTGTTAATTTCATTAACACCAAAGAAGCTGAAACTGATTAACAACCCCCTCTGCGATTTACCTGACCAGATCAATATCCCAGGAGTTTAATTTACAGTGTATATACAGTGCTCAGCATAAATGAGTACACCCCTTTTGAAAAGTAAGATTTTAATCGATGTTCGTAAGAACAATTTTCAAAATTTTAACAAAAATTTAGTTTTATAGAACATTTGTTTAGCTCATTACATGAAAGTAAGATTAATATTATAACTTAGATTACAAAATCTTCAGCTTTACTCAAATTAGTTGATGCAAAAATGAATACACCCCACAACAAAAACTACTACATCTAGTATTTTGTATGACATCCATTATTGGTAAGGACAGCACCAAGTCTTCTAGGCATGGAATGAACAAGTTGGTAACATATTGCAACATCAATCTTTTTCCATTCTTCAAGAATGAACGCTTTTAGAGCCTGGATGCTGGATGGAGAGTGATGCTCAATTTGTCTCTTCAGAATGCCCCATAGATGTTCAATTGGGTTCAGATCTGGAGACATACTTGGCCACTGAATCACTTTCACCCAGTTCTTCTTCAGAAATGCAACAGTCACCCCACAGAAGGACACTGCCACCATCATGTCTCACTATAGGCACCATGCATTTTTCTTTCTACTCCTCACCTTTGTGATGCCATGCAGTTTTGAACCCATCAGTTCAAAAAACATATATCTTGGTCTCATCACTCCAGAGTACAGAGTCCCAGTAGTCTTCTTTTTCAGCATGGCCCTGGAAAATTCTAGGCGGGCTTTTTTGTGCATGGGCATTAGGACAGGCTTCCTTCGTGGACGACACACATGCATGACATTCCTCTGCAGTGTATGCCGTATTGTGTCACGGGAAACAATCACCCCAGTTTGTCTTTCTACTTCTTTAGCTAACTGCAGTTAACTTGCATAGCGATTTTCCTTAACCCTTCTCATCAGAAGATACTCCTATTGAGGTGTTAACTTCCATGGATACTGTCAGACACCGCCTGGCGGTATCTCTAGCAACCCACAGTGTGGGGTTCCCAATCTGCTTATTCACCAGGGCCCCTGATGGTGGGGACTGACTTGGAGCAGACTGAGACCAGGTCGCAACCCCTGAGTACGTCCAGCAGTGGAGAGAGTACCGTCAGAGGCGGGAAAAGAGCCTGATGTGAAGAGGCTGGTAGGCCTGGCAGCAGGGACTGATTCGTGCGGGATGGATGGAGAGTCAGGCGTAGTCAGGCAGACCGGGTCAGCAATGTGCGGGCAGCGAGGTACCAGAGGAGCAGGCACAGAATGGTCAGGGTCACGAGCCGGGTTCAGCAACTAACGGGCAGCGAGGTACCAGAGGATCAGGCAGGAGAGTGGTCAGGTCAAGCCAGGGGTCAAGCAGGAGACAATCAGCAGCGTCAGGATCAAGCAGAGGTCGGCAACAGGAAACTTCACAAATCAGATCACAGGAACAGGACAATAAGACCAAATGGCAATTGCACATACCTCCTGTCCTGTTTAAATAGAGCGCCCTGCGCTGTCATTGGTGCCAGGCGTGTGTCCGCGAGTGTGCATGCGCGGCCGTCGCAGCTGCCGCGATCGCCCAGGTCCCGCTGCCCACTGGCTAGAGCATGTCGGTGTTCTGCACATGCGTCGCCTGGCGTATTGCGGCAGAACACCCGACCCCTGACAGATGGCCTGGACGTCTCTGTGAGACGGTTGCAGTTCCATCTTTGTTCAATTTTTGTATCACTTTTGCTACAGTATTCTGACTGATAAGTAAAGCTTTGCTGATCTTCTTGCAGCCTTCACCTTTATTGTGTAAAGAAATTATTTTCTTTCTGAGGCCTTGTGACTCCTCTTCCATGTGGTGCCATTGCTGACAACATGGGTTTATTTTGTTAGGTAATGCCCTTTTATAATCAACTGTCTGCTGGACACCTGTTTAATGAATAATTAGACTAAAATTTAGCTTTGCTCCTAAGACATTCATTGGGGTGTATTCATTTTTGCAACATGGTTTTGAATGAATTTGTTGGAAAAAATAAAACAATTTTTGTGTGTGCAAATTAACAAATCTTGTTTGCAATCAATGGCCCGCTTTTGTGGGAGTATTTTGTAGTATAGTGTCCCATAGAAAATGATGATTCTGAAAGGAAAGTAAAGGTTTTCTGACACATCTATTGGGGTGTACTCATTTATGCTGAGCACTGTGTAAGCCGTGTACCGGGGTGGGCTCCCCAGGATACAGTGAAGTCACGAACGAGGAAAGTAACCTCAACACCAGCTTTTGCAACAACAGAATTTTACTTAGATGTGGCAAATAAACACAACCACAAATGCTGGGAGCATACAATACATTTACATACACCCAGCCCAAAGGCTGAGACCCTTGTGCTGCACAGCACGGCGCCTTCTGATGGATGAAGGTAGAAAGTGAAGTAATTTACCTACTGGTGGGCACAAATAAGCTGCCACACCTTACCTGTTATTACCCTAAAAGAGCAGGAATCAGTGTATGGGTGTACGGTATGGGCTAACCTGTGGTGCAGCACAACAGCTTACAATCTTACACAAATCTACAGTATTCCCTCTCCCATAACTGGTCCTGTAGCACGTGCCTGAGTATTCCTTCTGAGCAAAACGCCAGTCTGGCTTGAGTTTGTGGGATTTTATCAGCTCTCCAATGTGAAATGTCACTTTAAGTTGTGGAGTCCTTCCAATGATCAGTAATTACACTTGTGGCCTGACACAAACAGGGACCCTAACTAACTAACTATAGGCCTGTCTCAGTCTCTGGAGGCGCCAACACTGAAATGAGGTGCGTGCACGATCTTACCGACCCGGGTCTGCCTTGCATCCACTGGGGACTCAGAACAGAACAAATGTCTTCCTTTCTCTGAACAGGATCAGCGTCTTGAACACCATCAGCTTCAATAGCTGCAGTTCTCACACCTGGATGCCAACGGATTCACTGCTCACATGGCTCTTTTCCTTCACCATCATCAAAACATGGCTGCAGTCTCTCTTCCTATTCACTGAGCTCCCATGTGTAAAACCCCACCCCTTCCTGAATATAGAAATATCTATGCAGTCTGGGGCTGTGTTAGGAAAAACAGTGACATCTTGTGGCTAAATCGCAGAATGTCAGTAAAACATTTAATTCACAATGAGAGCTGTTTCCCCATCTCACAACTGTATGTGTATATGGATAAAATTGCTGAAACATTTTGAAGACCCCTTGTAGTTTTAGTTGTATTTTAGTCATCTGAATTGTTTTAGTTTTAGTCATATTTTAGTCAACAAAATTAAAACTGCTTTTATATTATAATAAAAATTGGGTAATGTATTATAACAACATATAACTGCAAAAATGGCTCTGGCAGCAAAAGGAAAGAAGCTGAAATAAGAGAATAAATCAGCTGCTGAAAGTTCTTAAAACATTGATGACACATTAATCATTTTTTAAAGATAAAAGGTTGAGTAAGTGCCGCACTTATCTAATATCTATCTCTCTAAAATCTATATAGCTACGAATGATGACCTTATGTTTGAAGTGATGGAATGTGTTATACGCTTTTTGTTTTTTTATGACATGCTCTGCCTCTTATCTCCTTACAGATCAAAGGCTCTTTCTTCCTGAGCATCATCAGCTGTACTATCACCATCATAGCTGTGATTTTAAATATCATTGATCTGGCGACAGTCGGATGTTATCCTGTGTATATAACAAATACCTCCAATGATGTTGACATTAGCAACAACAATAATGCTAACACTAACAATGGTAGCTTTAATGACTACGATGACGACCATAACAACCACCATAATAATAATCACGATGGCTATGAGAACGATCGTCATCCAAGAAGCAGCTACCAGACAGATGAATGCGCACTTGTAAGTCTGTCATTACTAACATTACCAGAATAAGATTCTCATGCCAAGGGATGTGAAGATCAACCATTCTTTAAGGTTGCTGAGGGATTAGCTAAAGTGTATCTAGCTCAGTGGTCTCCAAATGCAGCCCTTGGTTTGCCTTTATCTGGCCCTTAGGGCACTATTCCTCCCACTGACACCAACAATGGGGTAATAATTCCTGCACTGACAATGGCAATGGGGCACTAATCCTCCCACTGACACCAATGATGGAGCACTATTCCTCCCACTGACACCAGTGATGAGGCAATATTCCTCCCACTGACACCAGGGATGGGGCACTGTTGCTCTCACTGACACCAACAATGGGACACTATTACTCTCACTGACACCAAGGATGGGGCACTATTCCTCCCAATGACACCAATGATGGGGCAATATTCCTCCCACTGATACCAGGGATGGAGCACTATTGCTGCCACTGACACCAGGGATGGGGCACTATTGCTCTCACTGACACCAACGATAGGGCACTATTGCTCTCACTGACACTAAGGATGGGGCACTTGTAATTCTCCTGATACCAATGATGGGACATTGTTTACTCCCATTCGCCATGGTCTGGCTCCCCTAATGTCTGAAGAATAATAAACTGTCCCTTTGTTTGGAGGAGTGTTTGGAGACCCCTGATCTAGCTGAAATCTGGAACTTTTTTTTGTTTTCAATAGAGCGTGGGAGGGTTAAAACCCCCTGCTAGGTATGCAATGGGTGTATTGCTATAGGTGTAGGCCATTTATATACCTCCTGAAGCATGGCTGAAAAACTCCCAAAAATGGCATCATCCCATCCTGCCTTTATGCTAGGATATTGCTAAGATACTCCCAGCCATTGCTGCTCACTCCCACCATCACAGGAGTGAGCCTTCAAACACACATGTGTGCTTCACTATCTCCTTATTAGTTACTGTAATAGGGGAGAGAGAGCGTATGGGAGTTTGAATCAGCTGGAGGGTCTAAGCAATGTCCTAGCAGCAAGACAGGACAGGATGGTGCCATCAGCAGAGATTTTTGGCCAGGCATCAGGGGTATGCAAATGTCCTACACCCATAGCAAGAACATTATTCAGCTTTGGTCATAGTTTGTTTTAATCTACAGGCCAGTGCCGAGACAAGGTCATCTAGCGCCCAGGGCGGTTATGCCAAATGGTGCCCCCCCCAAAAAAAAAAAAAAAAAAAAACGTAGGAGCATCGTGTCAGTAAAAATCCTCTGCCTCCCCCCCCCAAAAAAAAAAGCTCTAGTCTTCACACTTATATCCTAAGCATAAATTACCTTTGTAAGCCAAAATTCTCCCTCCAATAATTCCCCTTCTTCCGGTAAAAATCCATCCCCCCCCCCCGCAGCTTAAACCCTCTCCCTCCCCAACTGTTCCTCTACCCCTCATATTTACCCTCTGAGCATAAATCCTCTCTCCCCTCTCCCAGCACAATTCCTCCCCTAAATCCCCTCTCCTAGCACTGATCTTTGCCCCAAATTTCCCCTCCTAGCACAAATCCCTTCAGTCATCCATACTAGCACAAATCATCCTCCCCAATTCCATCTTCCTAACAGAAATTCATCCTCCTAGTCAGGGGCGGACTGACAACTCATGGGGCCCCCAGGCAATAGGGGATCATGGGGCCCCTGTGTCCTTGCCCAAACTCAAAAAAGCCTATGAAAAAGGTACCAGGGGTATCTCATGGGGCCCCCTACTGACATCGGGCCCTCGGGCAGTGCCTGAGTTTCCAAATGGTCAGTCCGCCCCTGCTCCTAGCCCATATCCCCCCTCCAAATCACCCATTCCAGCACAAAATCTCCACCTTGTCCAGGGCAGCCGCCCCTCCTGCCCACCTCTTGTCCTGGCCCTGCTACGGGTACTCCTTACCTTACCTACATACATAGTTCTATTCAAGATACACTATATTGCCAGAAGTATTGGGCCAGCCCTCCAAATCATTGGATTCAGGTGTTCCAATCATCTCCATGGCCACATGTGTATAAAATCAAGCACCTAGGCATGCAGACTGCTTCTACAAACATTGGTGAAAGAATGGGTCGCTCTCAGGAGATCAGGGAATTCTTGCGTGGTACCGTAATAGGTTGCCACCTGTGTAATAAGTCGATCCGTGACATTTCCTGGCTACTAAATATTCCACGCTCAACTGTTAGTGTTATTATAACAAAGTGGAAGCAACTGGGAACAACAGCAACTCAGCCACCAAGTGGTAAGCCTCGTCACATGACAGAGCGGGGTCAGCGCATGCTGAAGCGCACAGTGGGCAGAAGTCGCTAACTTCAAATGAGATGTTTATAAGTTTTTTTTGTTTTTTTTTTCCAGAGGGTGGTCTAGCAGTGCCTAGCAGGCGTTCACATTGCGGGACCGTGCCACAACTGTGAACCAAGTGTTTGGCTCATTGTGTGGCCCTGTTGATCTCAATCGGCGAGTTTGACAGGCTGAAATATGAAAGACTCTTTATATATAAGATTTTCTTCCACTTTCAGTCCCAGTGGCAATAGCCAACAGCATAAAATATAGATGGGACAAATAATAGAATGGAGGCCAGGTAAAAGTATAAGGCAAGTTTAAAGGAGAAGTTCACCTTTTGACAAAAAATAATAAGTGCACATTTTTTTGCATATTAAAAAAAGTGCATTTATTATTTTTTGTTGCAGGAGCCTGGAAAGCATTGCACCAGTGATCAGCAGATCCCTGGTGCCATGCAGGTCCCCTGTCAGTATATCTGCTTGCCGTACGGGAACTTATCCCCGTACTGCTGTCGCAGGGAGGGGAGGATCGGACAGCCGATGCAGCATTGGGAACATTACATGTTCCACCCTAGAAATGGGTGGAACATGTAACATGTTCTCGAAGGTGAACTTATCCTTTACATCTACTACCCACCCCCATTCAAAGCCTTTTCTATCTACCTTGTAAAAGGAAAGATGTCTTGACTTAACGATTCCGAAGTTGCTCCTGTCCGATAACACAATCAGCTTCCAGCACCGGATCCAGTTTAGAAGAGAGACAGCTGACAACGGATGCCCACAGTAAGCTTATAAGCGACGTCATGGCGCAGGCTCTGCAGCCATTGTCCGTGATCTCTCCTCTTCACTGAAGCCAGCTCTAGAGAGATCATGTGATCGGACCAGAGCGACGTTAGAATAGGTCATTAAAGACATAGATATAATATAAACTCTAAATATCCCTACGAAAAGCATCACTCTCACCCTTGAAAGTGTAAACAAAATATAAATAATATCTTTTTCGATACTCCCTCAAACACGAACTTTACAACCCCCACCAGTGCAAAACATATAACAGCAAATGTCCACATATAAGTCCAAAATAAAGTGCTTTTCAATAAATAGTGCTTTTTCAAACGTTGAGGACTACTCCACTTTGCTGAATTTCAATCCAGGAACCTCAAATCAGGATACCTCAAAAAATATAAACTCAATATAGTGTATTATCATTACAACAAAAAAACACTCGTGAAAACTAAAAGTGATTCCTCCTGGACTCCCACCCGTGATAAATCAACACTCCAAAATGTGATAAAGTGCAACACTCCACACCAGTGTTACCATCCAGATAAACTAAATACCATTACCCTCTCATGAAAAATCACATGCATCCAAATGAGATAGTGCCATCTCTCTTGTGATATAAATACTATTACCCTCTTCCAATGCAGACCAAGCAAAACTCCTTCCAGGCAGTCCAAAGTTTCCCTCTCTTCGGAAGCTTCTTATTGCTTCCAATCCACCTTCCCCGTTCCTCAAAAGGGGCAGATAATACAAGACTCAATGAAGTATATAAAAGGATTTCACAAATTTATTCATAGCTTACATAAAGAATGCCAGCGTCCATCCTCTCCCACAGTCCATGGAAATGCAATTATTTTAGTAAATATAAACTGCTAAATACCTTTTCACATCAGCAGTTAGAACAGTCTTGTGACTTCTATCAGTGTCCAGCTGAGAACTGGCTAAAGTGTGTAGGAGGAATTTTTATTCTCCTCTGATTGTCCTATGAGGCTGCATAACTCCTGACCTCTGTCTGGACAGTGCTGATTGGCTCTGTGCTGATCACAAAAAGACTCCCATACACACCAAACTGATCATGTGCAGAGTAACTCCTAGAGCTCTGTACTATCAGCAGATGGATTGGGGATAGTAGAAGGGGAGGATCAGAGAAGACAGGATCAAACAGCCTTTTTACACAATGCGGAGGATTATCCCCTTAGGTTCCACAGTGAGTTTAACAAGCATGCTTTATTGTATATACAGACTAACTTTACTGTTGTAGGTTAATATTACTTTAATGGTACAAGCAGCCAGGCACAAAGTACTTTTGTCTAGGGGTGTTAAATTTCATTCAATCCTCAGACAATGATCAGGGGGGGTTAGGGACTGGAAAAAGCTTTGGGATGCCTGGAACTAGAGAAATTGTCTGAGGACACTATCTTGAAACAGATGAATGACACGAAGCAGAGTTTCCTCCATAAAAAGGGCAGCAATCGCTTTTAGCACAAAGAGGCTTCCTCTAAGGCGCAACCCTGGTAGCTAGGTCTGGAACAGTCCCTCTATCCGGAAAGGGGCGCACAAGCAACAATCATGCAGGATTCTCAGGGGTTTAGGTATCCCAGAAAGATCCTCTCTAGGTGTTGCTCGGGTGTTTCTGCGACTTTAGGGGATGACTTTTCTGCTCCTTAATGAGCTAGAGACATCTGAAACTTCTTTGGGCTTCTTCAAAGCCTAGGAAGGTTTGCCACCACTTCCAGGCTGAGTCAATCTCTAGCAGGTGAAGGACCCTGCTACTCTCTGCAATCATACTTATATACCACTCTCAGCCCCCTGCTGGTCACTCTTCTTGACCAGGGATTGGCTGAGCCTGCATACAGGGCCAGCTCAGACTCTACCCTCTCCTCTCACTATGTTTCCAGGTATATCTGGAAAGTCAGGAGATGGGCTAGCCTGCAACTGCGGAACTCAGAGTAAGCAAAACACAATTATGTTTCCACTTCTAACAGCAGAGCCAAGAAACTAAATTTGCCTCACTTCTAGTGCCTAACTAGGAGGGTGCTACAAATATATTGAAACCAGCTCAATCAAAAAGCCACTTCTCAGGCTGGCACAGGGACAAAGAGGGGACAGATAGAACAGGGAAAAAGACAAATCCATCCACCAGATACTAAATCATGTCCCTTTTATAAATGAAGGAGAACTCTTCCTAGTTGAGGTCAACTAGATATTAAAAGAAGTGTGGGATTAAAAAAGAAAAAAGGAACATACATACTAACTATGGCTGCAGTATCAGTCCAATTCTGCAGATGTCCCCTGTCGATTCTAAGACCAAGAACTGAATAACCACATGACCCCTGATCACTCAGTTCACAATCTGCTCTATGCAGTGACTTTCATTCACCGGCTCTCTGCTCTTGCCCTCTAGCTCTCACTGGAGTGCTGGACTATGGAGGGGTCAGGAGCAGCTGGCTGTCAACAGAGGATGACCTAGCTGCTGGTCAGAAATCTGGAAGGATCCCAACATAATTGTTGGGATTCCTGCAGAGCCTGGATCTGTGACATCCTGGGTCACAGGAGCGCATGAACCAATAGTTAAAAATACTAGCCAACTCACCCTCACATGGATAAAGACCATCCAGGAGGAAGAAGTCCCAGACAACTATGCTAATGTAGCACTATCCCCTTAGGAGTCACTGAGCCTTTGGTCCCCTAAAGCTCTGCACAGCCAGGCAACAAGCATTTTCTTCCACACTTTGCACACTGGAGTCAATAAAATCACAAAACCAAGCTCAAGGACTGTTTACTAAGTGTTTTAGAACTTGGATGGGGTTGAGGGGTGTACGGGATGCCCAAGGAACTGTAGAAACTTGAGGATAAACTCCTTAAAAACTATGTACAGATGTGGACAAAAATAGTCTCTTCTTTAAGAGCATTCCAGCTCTCTGGTGTACCTCCTCAGACCCCAGACAAGTCCTCCTTTTCATCTCTGCCTGAAGGTATTCAGAATGTCCTCCCTTGGAGACTGCAGCACAGTGGAGATCCTCTTCTCCCACCGTAGGTGGGCCCCCTCCCAGGCTCCAAACTTCAGCTCCTCACTCCATCTTCCACCTGACACTCAACGACACAGGCTCTGCCACTATTGAGGGTTGCCCTGAACACCATGACCAGACTCCTGCCAGGGGATTGGCCAGGGTCCCTCAAACATGCAGATATGGGATTCCTCCCCTCCTCCAGAAAGCTCTAAGGCTTCTGGAGAAGTGGGAGGGCATCAGAAGCCCTGACCTGTTAGAGCCTCCCAACCTGTCCTGAGGTTATCTCACTACATGTCTCCCCAGGCTGACTCATCCCCAAGCTGCTACTCGGCCTCTATCTAATGTAAACATAACTAACCTGGAGGACGTTACACTAGCTTTGTAGTATAAGCTCAAAAAACAAGGAACAACCGTCAACCCAATGTCTACCAGTCCAATGTTTTGTATACTGATATCAATAAAATGTATGCAATTTTAATTTGAAGTCTCCATATGGTACCTGTGAAGTCCATTCAAAACTAGTTTTTGTGTTCTCAAATTAGAGGGAACAAAAAGACACCAACAAAGCATGATAGAGATTTTAACCCCTCACCACACTATTGCTTGGCTAGCAGTCAAAATGTATTAAAAAATTTTTTTTAAGGTTCATTTGTGCTTTTACCTCTAAAAGTGTATCTAAACCCAAGAACAAACAATGTAATGTATTGTAGCTTACAAGTTCTGAAATGTAGTGTTTGCATTTGTCTTCTTTATTTTCACCTGGGGATCCTACCAGCAATACATTTGTCCTAAGGTGACAACGCTCACTAATTGTACTCTATCTCTGGAGGAACAGCTTTGTCACCTTAGGATGCTTGCACCTGATTTGGACTACGGAAAATCTCCCCCACTCCTCATCTCCATAAGATTTCCATTGGATTTCAGTGCAGTGAAGGCAGATCGCACAGAAAGTGAGGAGCTCATCTGGTTTCTGGCAGGGTCAACAGGCGTTCTTCTGCACTTTCAGCATTTGTAAAGAAACAAACCCCAGATAAATGTGCATGTATTGTTTTGATTTTACCTATACATAGTGTACACTTTAAAACTTGACTCCTCCCCAACAAAATCCTTAACACTTAATTCTAACCCTAAAAAGCAATGTTAAATCTTGTAGGGGTAACTACTAAATTTTTTATGGACTTGTTTTTGTGTTTACAGGAAGGCGTTTATGTAGTTCTCGCTCTTCTGCTGATCACGAATGTACTCCTGTTCTTCTTAACCCTTATTATCTCTGTTTTTGGATGCTGGTCCATTTCTGCAGCAAAAGCAACCGCCCCCCAGGTAAGAGACATATGGAGTGTGAGGCACTGACTCAAGATTTTGGATGGTGTACTGTATATGTTTCACCTAGGTTTCTTACTTGCGCATGAGGGGCTCCAGGGTTTATGTTTTTGTTTCCTCAGAATTTTAAGAAGTCATGTTCCCAAGGTTTTGTAGAGCTATGATTGGGATATAGCCTCCATACTTAGATCTACATCTTATCTGGTAGCCAGCTGTCCAGAGGGCTTTCTTTTCTTTTTTCTCTGGCTATTTGTGCTGTTGGAGCCTGCTGCTATGTGATAAGGCTGATTGCTGACAAAACACTAAAAGGTAAATTGCTGGCTGTTGGGTTTGGGGAACCTCATAGGTGGTACCCTGTTAGTCAGGAACTGACCTGAGATTAGTTGGTAACTAGGACGAACAGATGTTTTTCTGCAATTTCCTTGGTGTACAAGGTCCTCTGGTATTTTTTGTGTTTTTTGTGTTTCTGAAAAAGTGTAAAACAAACCACTTGGACTGTCAATTGGTGTCCCCTTCTTTAGTATGGTCTTCCGCCATAACATTCAAGCCTGTCCCGCTTTCCAGTTTTACAGCAAACCATAAGGCTTCAGCAAGCTAAAATCTCAGCTAGCTAAAGGCCACTGAAGTGGAAAGGTTTTCTGTTGAGGTTCCAATTCCAGTTCCCCTGTTGTTGTCTTTTTTTAACCACATACAGGTACATAGCTGGGCGTTCAGCTGCAGGCATCATACCAGAATAGTTTTTTTTTCAGCTGGTGGTCAGTTTTCTTGAGTGGCTAATTAGCCTCTGGATTGCTTTAACAAGCAGCTGGATGGGACGTTCCCCCTTCCACTTCCTTCCGTGACTCTCCAACCCCATCGGGGGACCACAGCTGACCATAGGGCTGTTTGGAGACTGGAATGGCTCAGATCATCTCTATGTTTTAGGAAGGTGGAAGTGATGCGTACCGTATTTCATCACTTCTGGTTTTGCCGGATGTAAACAAACCCTTAGTGGTTTGAAAAAAGTATCGGATAATACTGATCTTGGTTAGATCCAAAAATTGGTGGGGCAGAGGAGAGATCTGGAGTCTAATAGATCCCAGATCTTTCAGTAAAGAGTACCTGTTACTGCCTATTGCTGTCACAGGGAATATAAATATTCCCTGTGGTAACAATAAAAGTGATTAAAAAAAACTGTAAATGTACAAAGTAAACATTACAAATAAATAATTAAAACAAATATTAAGGCGCCCCCATACCCTCTTGCTTGTGCATAAACAGCAATCACAGACGTGAGGTATTACTGCAAACATCAGATCATGGGCAGTAATTCTAGCACAAGACTTCCTGTGTAAATCTAAAATGGTAACCTGTAAAGGTTTTTAAAGTGTCACCTATAAATAATAAAACTTACGTAGCTTGTCGTCCTTGCATCTGCACATGATTTTAAAGCGTGACATATTTGGTATCTATTTACTTGGCGTAACATTATCTTTTATATTTTACCAAACAAGTGGGTATTATATTGTGTTTTTGTGCATTAACATAACAAGAATTTGTTTCTAAATTACTTTTTAAAAAAAATGCTGCACAAATACTGTGTGGCTTAAAAAACTGTGACACCCAGCATTTTGTTCTGCAGGACCTCTGCTTTAAAAAAAAACATATGTAATGTTTGGGGATGCTTAGTAATTTTTCTAGCATAAAAAAAACTGATTTTTACATGGAAAAAAGTGTCAGAAAAGGCTTAGTGAACAGGGTTGGCAATTTCTCCAAAATGTATCCATCAAAATCAAAGGTGCTGGGAGGAAAATTATTATTAGTAGAACAACACTTATATCCAATCAGATTCAGGCACTGTTTGAGTATTCTGACAGCCTGCAGCCCTGTCTGTGAGAGTATGATAGCCATACAGAGAGATTTTGTTCATCTGCTCTGTTAGCATTGGATGATGGAATCTGTTAGATTTCTTTCATTCAACACGCAGGTTTAAGTAGCACTAAAAGAGGGTTGGCGCCTCAGGGAAAGCTCTTTGGATTCTGGTTTCTTCCAGAGGAGACAGCAGGTAACCAAACTTGCCAGTTCCTATCAAAAGAAAATATCAATGTTGGATGGACCTACCTTTTGAGGGAACTTCTTGATCACTTTTATGTTTTGTTTTTTCTCAAGGTGTTTGTGATTCCGAATGATGGAATGAAAAAGCCTGAAGCTTTTCCTGAATTTCCTGTTCAGCCACCACCCTATACAGCCACAGAAGTCAAAGCTACACCGGAATATTAAAGAGAACCTGACACCTACAAATGTTACGGCATGGATCACTTTCTTTGGGAGTGCAGCCTGTTGGTTAGGAATCAGTGACTCATGAATACTAGTTTGAGGAATCAGATGATGTTACTAGATGTTAGAGATTCATCAGGTTGCATTTCTAAAGTGGTTATGCATGCCACTTTCCCACAAAATTGCTGATTTCCGTTTCATATGGTTTATTAACTGTTAACCTTTTCACGTATCCCTTCAATGAAGTTCTGATCAGAAATGGGACCCTTAACATGATCAATACACATAAAGGGTCTTCTTTGAGTCTTTCAAGGGTAAATCAAACCAAAACTTATGTTTCCGCTTTTGACTCTCTTTGGGAGATTCAAATGTATTCCTAAAACAATACCTTAGATCTTTGTTTCCCTTTACACATACACATTGAAATGCGCACATACACACATTTTGGTGGGCAATATGCTGAATAAGTGTGTACGGATTAAAATCTGGAATGGGAACAACTTTCTTTAATCCTGTGGTCATGCCTGCCTATTTGATATCAATAAAGTTACATGGGCACCACTGTCAAACATTTTCAAGATCAGCAGGCAGCCCCTTAGAAGTCAATGGAGATTGGTTGCCCAGGGGGAAAGAAAATTTCAGTCCCATGCTTTAATCCATCAGGTTCAGTAAGGGGGGGCTACTGTAGATCACTGGTTTAGGTTAAAAAGATAGCTGCACTTTCTCTGAAAGATCAGCTGTCCTTTAACTTTTCCTGCTAGTTTGAGAACTTCTTGAATAATGTCACTAATTATACCTAAAGCCAAAGCACTTTTTAAATTTTGGGTACAGTGGTGGAGGTTTAAAGCTGCAGTCTGTTTTTTTTGTCATTCATTTCTCATTAGGGAGATTTTCCCTCACTTCCAGTCCTTTAGATGCAACATAAACTAAGAAAATATCTTTCCATTGTGAGGGATATCCTCTCGTAAACAGCTGTTAAGGGACTAGTGTCCCATTCGAAGATTTCCTCTCTATTCCTGTTCTGGTGGCAACTCAAAATTTTTGATTTACCATCACCTTCATCCTTGGTGAAGTGATCAGGAAAGCTTGCCTCCCTACACTTATGTTCAGCATGCAGAATCCCATTCTTTCTAATTGTTCCCATTCACACTGAAACATAGAAAAATGATGGCAGAAAAAGACTAAGCAGCCCATCAAGTCTGCCTGCACTTGTATGCTTAGTTGCCCTGCGCTCTATGCCCTACTTTCAAAAGGTGCATAAGCCTTTTTTCTAAGCATGTTCAAGTGTTTTTGGCCATATTCAATAGAAGTGCCTTTAAATGAGTGATGCCAAGGTTTAACATGTTTTTGCTTGTGTTTTTGCACCTGAAGGACTACTCTTCTTTTCTAGATCTGCTCTCCTTCCCTTGCCCAGTCCAGGAAGCAAACCCCTAAAGTTGAAAATAAGGGGTAACTGTAAATTTTTAGGTCCCTGCACCAAAAAGTTTCTGCATTGACTTTTGGGGATTAAATTTCACACCATCATCTTCTTTTCATCCTGCCCATGCAACTATGGAAGGGTACAACTGTCCGTGGGCCCACAAGGTCAGATGGTTCCTGTCTGGAAATATAGAGCAAAATCTTGAGAGAGGATTTCATTTAGTACTAAAGTTAAAGCACAATTACATATAATTAAATACATGCTAGGTGCATAAAAATAAAAGGTATACTAAGTCTTCACAAAAAATTGACATGTTACCGTGCTCATTATGACAATGCATGGTAAAACATTATGTGCTTTGGTGTGATCTGGTGCTATTCACTTTGAATGGCATTGCAAGGCACAATAATGCAGCAAGTAAGATTTTAGATGCATTATGGTAGATTAGACAGCCTATTCGGCTGAATGGACTGCAGTAATTTAACACAAGTTAATACGCAACATTTCACTCATTGACCAAATTGCATTAAATGCACCTCAGCAGATTAGACTGCTGAGACTGAGCCCTTACAGTTAGTGTTCTTTAAAGAGCAGCCATGGCCTGAGTAATAAAGCATGACCCCTGCCAGCATGCTCCAAGGAAGAACACTTGGTCGCTGTGGTAAAGCAGTAGTCTCTCTGCAAAGGTCTGATGCAACTCCTGATGAGTCAGGCCTAAAGCTCTGCAATCAGCCAAGATCATGTCCATTCTGATTGGAAAGCCATGCCTCTGACTCACAGGAGGTGGTGGACCTATGCAGAGAGACCACAGTCTACACACAGCAAAAAAGGGCCCTTTATCTACACTATGCTGGCAGAAAAAAAAATGGTGCATTTTCAGCCCACAAAAAGAAATTCAGTACATTCCTGGCACATCAACAGATTTTTTTTGTGCTTGCAGGAATTTTAAAGGGATGTAACATGGGGAAATTAAAGTGTATTGCAGAGATGTACTGGATACACTTTGAGTACAGAACTGTAGAATTTCAACATAAAAGAAATAATTAATTATGTATGGACTTACTCTTTACGATCATTAAACATATCTCTAATTAAAATAAAGATGTATTTATTGTATAAATGAATTCATTTGATAAATTATTTTGAATCTCTACAAATAGCTGTATGGAAAGCCCAACGAAAATCTGATACTCGCTGTATTTATCTGTCTAGAGAATAGATTCAAGAAGTCTTTGAAGCCCAACTCCAGCCAAAAATGTTTATTTCGGTCCGGATACAGCAAAGATGGTTGGAGACCATCACATGATGTCATTGCCATTTGATGGCAAATCTCTTCAATCCCTTGGAGAAAAGTTAGAATTTCTAGAAATGTTTTTATTGGTGTCTGGACTACAAGTACCGATGATAACCATTCCCTTACATTACTTGTATAGGATTCCTAAGGACAGGAGATGGAGAAAATCTCTTCAATGGGGGACACAGACATGAATAAAAACCTCAACTATATAGAAAGCAGTAAGATCAGCACACCAATGTTCAAAGAGTCATATATAGTTTAATTAAATAAACTGGTGAAAAAGAAGTGCTTTGTGAGTCACCCCCTCGTCAGGGTTTATGTACTATGCTAGACTCAGTTGGACGGTAATGAAAGTTGTACAAGGTTTGTACTGAAAGTAATGCAAAAGTGGGCATAGCCTTTTTAATAACTTACCTACAGTAGGGCATTTGAATTTCGCATGTTGGTAAAGTAACACTTCCTCTTTCCTCACTGCAGGTAAATAATGGATTCAGCAGAAGCAATGTGCCATCATTGAATTTTTGCCAAAAGAGGGGTGCGGGCTGTCCAACATCCACAGAAGGCTACAGAATGTTTATGGAGATGACACCATTGACAAAAGCAATGGGCACAGATGGATAAAGGAGTTTAAAGAAGTGGGAATCAGCATGCAAGACAAACCGTGTAGTAGTAGGATACCAATGTCAGACATCTCTCCTTCATCAAGAACGCAATGACAGCAGGTTGCTTCTGATAGAAATCTTTCATTTACCGGCAATAAAAAAGAAGAGTTACTATAGAGGAAGAGTTACTTAACCAACATTTGAAATAACTACATAAGTTAATGAAAAAGTTATGCCCATTTTTGTATTACTTTTGGAACAGTTTGCAAATATAGGGAAAACCTGCCACTCGCAGTTTCTGCATCATGGGTTTTGAATCTGGGAAGTAAGATTTATTTACAGTAAAAAAAAAAAAATCCATCCAAACACCAGCAAACATAAAATACCTAACTAAACAACCTAGCAGTATCTGGCAGCAAGCAACACTGGAGCGAAAGGCACTCATAGGGAAGGATCTAAATACCCTACCTAGCAGCCAGCATCAGGTGTAAACTGATTATTGGGATCGGCTGGCTGCTGGTAAACACCCACTGGTGGACACACAAACTACAACTTTCTGCTTTGGGAAGCACAGTGCCACCAGCAGGTGATCCAGGTCCTGACAAATGCATTCAAAATGAAAAATCGAAATATATACTGTATGTATACATTGGCTGGAGTTTTGCTTTAAGACGCAAGCATAGCGTACTTTAATGGTGCCTTTAAAGTTCGCTTTGTACCCTCAAATATTTTGGGAGATTTTTTGGTTCTCTGTGTTAAAAAAAATGTGTTTTTCTATTCACTTCAGGAGTTATTTTTAGCTTGTATAATTTTATGACCAGGTGGGCCTTTATAATGTGATTATAAAAATCATTAAGAACATTATCAGTCTTTAGAAATTATTAGAAATAATTTCAATAAAATTGCACTTTAAGTTATGAAGTACGTGATTGTGTGTTCTTTTATATAATGTTCTCTTTATGTGTTTATCAGACAGACTTCCTCACTGTGCTTTAAATTCTCATTGTGTATATCATCTGCCCAGGCAAGTTCTGACATTTCTTCCATACATTTTAAAATCAGCATTTTTTTTGCTAGAAAACTATTTAGAACCCACAAACATTATATAATTTCTGAAAGTAGAAGCCCTGAAGAATTAAATGGTTTTTGTTGCAATTTTTTATGTCATACAATATTTGTGCAGCTATTTATCAATGGCAAATTTTCAGGGAAAAAAATACTGAACTTTAGTGCACACAAACACAATATAATTTAGAAAAGATGATGTTACCCCGAATAAATAATTACATAACATGTCACACTTTGAAATTGTGCACGCCTATGGAATGGTGACAAACTACAGTATATTTACACTTATACAAGGAACAAAAATGTGTGATGTTTTAGCACAGTGCCTTCAGTTTATTGAGATCCATTAAGGCTCCAATCCCACCAATGCATTTTTAGTGCTTTTTGCATGTTCACATCCATGCTTTTTTGAGTTGCTGCATTTTTGCAAAGGGGCAGGGTCTGTTAATTTGAGACAGTAACTGTTAATTTGAGACACCTCTCAACCCTAGCCCCTGGATAGGAGAGGAAGAGGAAGGCCTGGGCCAGAGGTGGGAGAGAGAGGTGAAGGCAACCAACAACCGCCAGTCTTCTGCTGTAATGCATTATAAAAGGTAACCATAGTCAGAATAATATCATAAAATCTAAGGGTTCGCAAACAGCCCCTATACATAGATATAAAGTTTAATATATGATTAGGGCAAAAGTTCAATGTGTATAGATACATCTCTTCAAAAGGACATTACAAAAACCTATCAGAATACAAATATGACCCCCTTCCTCATCCTAAATTCATACTATGATAAAAAGAATGGTGGACCAACCATTCAACAGCTCAACCCCTAATTGATATGTTCTCTCAGCAATGCTACACACTCACTATCCAACCATATCCATATAGGTAAAAATTGACTAGGGAAAAGAAGGGGCATCAAGAGGAACAAACCAATATGTCATTTCCACAATATACCCGCAAGAAAAACTCAATATCGTTGTAAGCTGTAAATCTTGATGAACATCGTAAGAATCATTGTCATATTTGTATCACTGTATTGTACTGTCAAGCATTCTATCTTTCTTAGGTGGTCCACAGTGTCCCTGAAGCAGATGTGAACTGCGAAATGCGTTGGCTTGTACTGGTGGGACATGCTATTGCTGATGCCCAATTATCTTATGAATTTTATGTTGAATATTTTGTAATTATATGTTATGATGTATACATTTGGTGGTATATTATGTCCACCTTTTAATGGATCTCAGTAAATTACATGTTTTTTTTTAATCAATGTGGGATATTTTACCACAGTGCCTTATTTTTGTTCCTGATATAAGTGTTCATTCTGTGGGATGTAGCACTGTGCACCTATTCCCTGAGAGTTGGGATAATCCTGTTTGACTACAGTATATTAATCATAAGGCTACGCTTTAACCACTTCCAGTCTGAGGCAATTCTGACATTCCTCCCCTTTATATATAAAACATCAATTTGTTATTACTTTGAACCCCCAAACATTATTTTTTTTAAAGAATAGGCCATAGAGAATAAAATTGTAAGTGTTGCATATTTTTACTTAACATGGTCTTTAATGAATTTTATTGCACAAAAAAATATTATAATACCCAATTTTTTTGTAAAATATAAAAGATGATGTTACGCCGAGTAAATAGATACCAAACATGTCACACTTTCAAATTGTGTCAGCCCAATGAACAACGCCCAAACTACAGCATCTAAAAATCCCCATAGGCATTGCTTTAAAAGCCTTTATACGTTACCAGTTTAGGGTTACGCAGGAGGTCTGGTGCTAAAATTGTTGCTTTCACTCTGAAGTTCATGGTGATACCTCACGTGTGGTGAGATTGCCGTTTACATATGTGTGTGTGGAACTGGCACTGCATTTGTATTTGTGCATGAGCACGGGTGGACGGGGGTGCTTTAAAATATTTTAGTTGAGAATTTTTTTTTTTTTTTATAAAATAAATAATAATGTGTCCTTCAATGCAACCAATCAGCCACAGGTCGGTCTGATCGGGTGCCCTGTAAGCAAAGAGCCAAAACCGGAAGTAACAAAATCCTCCTTGCTTCCGATTTCTGACATCACACAGTTTACATCAGTTTCTCTTGCTGTGTGTCCAATTCCAGATGCTACCGATTGCATCCCTACTCGGCTCCTAGATCACATGGGAGAATCCCAGTAGAGAGAGAGGCGTCTGGAGGGCACTGGGACCCCCTTCCGCAGCCTGTAAAAAGTAATCCAGTAGCTTTCTAGCCACTTGGATTACTTTTACCAGCTTTGGCTAGAAACACTGATCCCTCAATCATTGCTTCAGCTCCAGCGATGACCAAGATATCACCCTTCCTAGCTAGTGATGTACTGGTACGTTTCTGGATGGGAGGCAGAAAAAAAGACTTTACAGGTTATCAGTTTAGAGTTAGAGTTACACAGGAGGTCAGACACTAGAATTTTTGCTCTCGCCCTTACATTCATGGTGTGGTGCGTTGACGGTGTACTTACACAATACTGTATACAATCAAACACCTAGGCATGCAAACATTTGTGAAAGAATGGGTCGCTCTGAGGAGCTCAGTGAATTCAAGCATCGTACTGTGATAGGATGCCACCTGTGCATTTAGTCCATTCGGGAAATTTCTTTGCTACTAAATATTCCACGGTCAACTGCTAGTGGTATTGTAACAAAATGGAAGCAGCTGGAAACAACAGCAACTCAGCCACCAAGTGGTAGGCCACATAAAATTACAAAGTGGTATCAGAGCATGCTGAAGCGCAGAGTGCTCAGAAGTCGCCAACTGTCTGCAGAGCCAATAGCTAAAGACCTCCAAACTTCATGTGGCCATTAGATGAGCACAGCAACAGCTTCATGGAATGGGTTTCCATGACCGAGCAGCTGCATCCAAGCCTTACATCACCAAGTGCAATGCAAAGCGTTGAATGTAGTGGTGTAAAGCACACTGCCACTGGACTCTAGAGCAGTGGAGACGTGTTCTCTGGAGTGACGAATCACACTTCTCTGTCTGGCAATCTGATGGAGGTGTCTGGGTTTGGCAGTTGCCAGGAGAATGGTACTTGCCAAGTGTAAAGCTTTGTGGAGGGTGGATTATGGTGTGGGGTTTGTTTTTCAGGAGTTGGGCCAATCAAGTTCCTCCAAATTTGTTTTTATTTTTTTTTTTAATGGTTGAACTGGATGGACTTTTGTCTTTTTTTCAGCCAGACTAACTAAGTAACTGGTAATAAATGAAATTAAATGAAACAATTTTACTAACAAAGACACTGCCAAAGATTATGTGAATATGCTGGACAACATACAGTAGAAAACGTGTTTGCCTATAAATTGTAATGAGCGCATTTGTCTTAGTTGAGATGGTCATAAAAGTGCACCAGAAATAAGGCAGCAAACATCATAAAAAGTCATAAAAAGGAGAATTCAGTTCCTCACAGAATTCAGAAAGAGGGTGACAAGCTACTTGTTCTGGGTGAGTACAGCCTATTCTTACATCTCAGGTACAGATGATATATAAGGGGAGATTTACTTAAACTGGAACGCTCAGAATCTGGTGCAGCTGTGCCTGGTAGCCAATCAGCTTCTCACTTAATCTTGTTCAATTACTCTTTGCCATTAAAACCTGGAAGCTGATTGGTTTCTATGTAGAGCTGCACCAGATTTTGCACTCTCCAGTTTTTGTTAATAATCCCCATGGTACCGTATCTAGTTATTCACACAATACTAAGTATAGTACTATCAGGTAATGGGGCAATTTCTAAGCTGAACCAACTTGAATTCAGTGGGAAATTTGTCCTTACTTCCTGTCATGGTGACAGGTGGGCCTCTCAAGGTGAGAAAAGAAGGGAAACTATTTTAATACGCACCGGGACAGCAAAAAAAAAAAGTGTGTGTGTATGTATATATATATATATATATATATATACACACACACACACATATACACACACACACACACACACACACACTGGAAAGGGCTGCAACCTCTGGAAAGTCTTTTTCTTATCTGTGTATCCCTGTTTCTTATTCCCCGATTCTTGACCTGTGTCCCTGGAATAACAAGTACAAGGAATCTCCCCAGCAGGGACACAGACAGCAATGCATACCTCACAGAGGTTCTAACTCTTCCACAATTACATATATACAAAGGCTATACCAAAAATAATGAGGTACTGGACATAACCATACTCACATAGTTCATTTAAATTTCACAAGTTGGTAGAATACCTGGATTCAAAGCAGAAGCAATGTGGTGTAATTGAGTTCTTGATGAAGGAGGGGTGCAGGCTGTCCAACATCCACAGAAAGCTACAGAAAGTTTACAGAGATGACACCATTGACAAGAGCAAGAGTCAATGGTGTCTTCTGTGGATGTCGGACAGCCCGCACCCCTCCTTCATCAGAAACTCAATAACACCACATTGCTTCTGCTTGGAATCCATTATTTACCTACCATGAAAAAGAAGAAGCATAGTTACTATAGAGGAAGAGCTACTCTACCAACATGTGAAATATTAACAACCTATGTAAGCTATTAAAAAAGGCACGCCCACCAGAGAACTTGTGTGTATGTATATGCACACACACTCACCAGTCACTTTATTAGGTACACCTGTTTAATTGCTTGGTAACACAAATTGCTAATCAGCCAATCACATGGCAGCAACTCAATGCATTTAGGCATCTTGACATGGTGAAGACGACTTACTGAAGTTCAAATCGAGCATGAGAATGAGGAAGAAAAGGGAATTTAAGTGACTTTTACCGTGGAATAGTTGATGGTGCCAGATGGGCTGGGCATTTCAATCTATTGTTGATCTACTGGGATTTGCATGCACAACCATCTCTAGGGTTTACAGAGAATTATCCGAAAAAGAGAAAACACCAATTATTCCCAAATGGTCATTCTGCTAAAAAAATTAGCAAAAAACCTGGTTGTATTTGTCTGATGCTTCTTCTTACCCTTTTATTTAGACCTTTTTTTTTTAATTTACTCTTTTAACCCATTCTTCCCCTTTTTTTTTAAATTTTTTTTGTTACTGTATGTAAAAACCCTTTCAAATTTGCATTTGTTGTTTCTTTGCAGTGGCAAATTTAAAAAATGTTTTTTTGTACTAAAAACATAATTCTAATGCCTTTATAAAAGAGACAAATCACAAAAAGAAAATTGTATTCTTGATGAGTTTTAAACTACTTTAGTTCCCAGATGGACAATTTTGGTAATAATAATTTTTAATAAAAACCTAGATCTTATGTACTATATGAGGGTCATTCAAGTCAAACTGGGACATACTCCCATGCTACACGAATACACGTATCCCAGTGTTTTAATGCCTGGAAAGCTTTGGCAAAGAAAGATTTGTCAGTATGCTTGAACCTTCCTAGGGCAGCCAACTTCACGTCATTGTGTTCACCATTCCCACAGAAAGATTTGTCTGTTGTGCAATTTCACGACAGGTTATGCGTCGATTATCACAGCACTGTGCTTGAAGTCTTTCTGTAGATACTCGAGGGTTTTACACCTTCGTTCACAAGAAACTTCCTCACCACACGCTGTTCCATGCACGCACTAACACTGTTGTCTGTCATCTTGATTAATGGTCTCTGGACTGGCCCACAATATGTGCACCCGCCTATCAGTAATAGGACACACTTGCCACTTACTACTGCATAGTAGTACCGACACGCTAGCATCCCTTTTATACCTGTAAATTTAAAAGTCCTGGTTTTGACTTAAACTCCCCTCGCGTCTCACTCATTATGATTAAATCACACTGGTTTAAGAGAAATAATTAATACATGGCATTCATATTTTAAACATGTGAAATGGATGCTGAGATTTAAATTTTTCCACCATGTAACTTTTGCTAATAAAAGGATTAAGCCTACATGTACCTCCAGAGTCTTTCCCCTTTGTGGTAAATTTATCCTACTGGTTTACCCACCCCATCACGTTTGGTTTTCCATGAACCAAAAGGTGGAAACACTAAGTGCAATGGACACTGACTGTCATTTCTGTACAATACACTGGTGTAGCCACTGTATATGTGGATGTGCAAGCTCTGTTTATCTCATCCGGAAGTTGTTGGGGGGGGGGGCAATTTGGCATTCCCACCCTGGATGCCTGGAGCATCCATCCATGTCTCTTTTCTTTCTTGTATGAGAATGGTATGAAGGTGTCAACCATACACAAATATTATTAGAGTGTTACTGTAGTCAGACAGGTCATACAAATAATGATTAGCAATAATGATTGTTTGTGGAAAAGTTGGAGTCTGTGAACAGGGGAGGCCACCAATATCATACCATTAGGGTTACATTACCATACAGATTCAAGAGCCCCCCATTTGTTATTGAAAAAGTGCATAGAGTCAAGAAGAATATGAAAAATCCTTTCCATAAAGCTTTAGGGAGTCCGTTCTGGACAGAACTTGAAACCACTGAGATATGTGATAATTTAGGGCTAAAATCCAACACTAAATAAAGTGTGCAAGAATCCTTCACACTGAGGGGTTACACTGGGGATCACATAATAAGAGCATTGGCATAGTAAGGGATGAGGGTTTTATCAGCAATATGGGTGACTTTAGATACTTCCTGTTGCCAGAGGTGATGAAGCACATCACAGCACAGAAGATATGTGAGAATGTACCAACATCAGGGCATCCCATAAAGCAGGTGTTTGATACCCCCAAAAAAGATAATATGGAATACCATCTGGCATGGAGTTTTAATGGCAGTTTCCGCAGGCAGCTAGAGAATGAATACATTTGTGTAAGTTATCAAGCATCCCATTTCATTCATGTGAGCGAAAGGTTTCTCCACATTCAGTCTCCCACTGAGCCTTCTGAGTTGTCTTCCAGGATATAACCCCTTTGCCCCTGAGAAAATATAGACAGAGCTGTTCAAATTTGGTATAAGATGTGAGCGAACGAGGGAGTAGTGGCATTTATAAAAGTGACTGTTCTAAAAATATCTAGAGTCTTGAATGAGGCAAATGTAAAGCCACCCTGAAGAACTCCTAGAGTTGTCAAAGGGGGAGTGGGTCCATCTGGCAAAGTCACATATTCAGTGGGGAATGAAGAGTCACTCAAATAGGAAGCTAGAGGCGTAACTAAGGAAGCCAAACCATATAACTGCTTATATAAACCCCACAGGTGGAAAAATTGTGCCACAATGCATTTAGATACAATTTTATATATGTTTAGCCATCATGTGCTTCAGGGGTGTCTAGAAAATTTTAACATTTTCTGAGTAATAGTTTGCACAGGACAATTTGTAGGGTTTTTTTTTTGTTTGTCCCATACTGTAGGTTTAAGATCTCTTCAGTTCCCTACTGCCATTGCTACCCTGTCACTGGCACTTGTAGATTCCCTATCAGTAATACATTCTGGGGGATGTTATAAAAGCTTGGGGAGTGGCATGATGATCTCTCTTTCCCCCAAGCTGTACCCTTTAGGTGAGAGTTGTGTACAAGTGTTTCTGCTGTGTTGGCCTGTTTATCAGGTGCAATTTGTTTTTTTTTCCACTGCTCAAACAGTGGAAGCTCAAACAAGTGGCACCTCAGCCTGGAGAGGAAGTCCAGGCGAGAAAATAACATTTCTCTGTGGTTTCTTGGGTCAATGGAGCAGCATTCTGGTTGGCTGTGCTGAACACTTGTGACCCATGGTGACCATCTTGGGTCAACAGGTATATTTAAGTCCCTGGCCTCTGGGTTTTGGTGTGCTTCAGGATTATGGTTAGTGTAAGGAAAGACATCCAGTTTGTTAGGGAAAGTAATTAACGGTAGGTAAAGGTTCCTTTGATGAGGAAAAGGTCAGGGACTCGCTATCCTGGAAGGAGCTTCCAACTTTGGATTGGACTGGCCAGGCTGCGCTTCACCCTCTAAACAAGGTATTATCCATATTCCCATTGCACATGGTGCCTGAAATGCAAGAAAAGTGAAGATATGGGGATAGCGCTATAGACTACAGAGGGTGAATATTTACAGAGGGTTCTCTATCAGTGATGAGCACTTTGGCTGAACTAAAAATATTCCATATCCTCTATCATTGTCATAAATTCTGCTTTGTCATTTTTGTAGTCCACAGTCAATGCCATTTTTGTGACATGTATGTAGTTAGCTTTTAATGCAATGACTGCTGTGTTCTACTTTTAGCAACCTGAAATGCACAGCCCAAGTAAAGTTTATGTAAGTTTTTATTTTATATGAAATAGGTTTCTAAATATTTTGCATGGGCAATATTCGCTTCTATAGATATGAGAGCATTACATGTTGTTGTACCTTACAGAGTTATTACCGGGAATGCCGACACCAACGCATGATATGGACAACCAGGGTCATCTTCAAGAAAGTAATGGCGCATCTGCACCTCCTGCTTACTGTGATTCCCAAATGTGGAATTTCCCTCTTACTCCATGTAAGAGTCGACAGTGGGAAGCATCTCCCCCGGCTTAGGAGACTCTTACGGATTTACCACCGTGGTGTACTCCTCCCAGTGATTTCCAGTTAAACCCACCAGTTTTTTGTTCCACAATGGGGTAGGCCACCACAAGCTGCTTCACATGGTGAAAATATTCCAGCATGGTGTGCTCTTCCAGGTGAATGTTTGGCCAACACACCAACTGCTCAACAACAACTCAACCGTGTCAGAGATGTCTCCTCCAATTCTCCAACCCAGAATCCTTGTACTGTCAATGCAAATGAGAATTCAGTAGCTATCACACGGTTCATGGTAAAAAAGCATTACAAATCAAAACCTCTTGGGGTAAGCAATGAGTAATTTGTAAGGATGAATGTGTTATTTTTATTTTCAACTGGAAAGACATTGGGATTTGTAAGGAGACAATAGTAGGTCTAAAGACAGAGATGGCCCAAGCTGATCTCACACCTAGCTCTTCAAGAGTAGGGGAGCTTAGTGGGTTTATATGTAATCTTTGTGTTGACATGGCTCTATGTTTACATCCTACCAAGCTAGCCCATGAAGTTTTAGTGTTTTTTTCATACTGTAGGTGATCTCCAAGTGTTCCAATAATCTCTAATCATTCTTTGCTTTTGCTGTGTCTTCTCTAATCTCTTTTTTTTAAAGTATCAGGGGCAGTACTCAATTGTTTCTAAGACTAGTTCAACTTTTTTAAAGGGGAAAGTGGTCACTTTGCCCATTCAGGGAAACATGACATGTTCTTTTAAAATATTAACATCCACAGTGTTTGAACTCCCAGCTCCAACAAGCAAGTGCAAGCATCCAGAGAACATTAAAAAGTATCAGTGGATGGGGAAGTTTCAATTATGAATGGTCAAAGTAATAGTCCTGTTAATGTAGATCTACACTCACTGGCCATTTTATTAGGTACACCTTGCTAGTAGCGGGTTGGACCCACTTTTGCCTTTAGAACTGCTATAATTCCTCATGGTATATAATTCAACAAGGTGTTGGAAACATACCTCAGAGATTTTGGTCTATAGTGATATGAGTTACTGTTGCCTTTCTATCATCTCGAACCAGTCTGCCCATTCTCCTCTGACATCAGCCGCTCTCTGTATATTTTCTCTTTTTCGGACCATTCTCTGTAAACCCTACAGATGGTTGTGCATAAAAATCTCAGTAGATCAGCAGATTTGAAATGCTCAGAACAGCCCGCCTGGCACCAACAACCATGCCATGTTCAAAGTCACCTAAATCCCCTTTCTTCCCCATTCTGATGCTTGGTTTGAACTTTAGCAAGTTGTCTTCACCTTGTCTAGATGCTTAAATGCATTGAGTTGCTACCATGTGATTGGCTGATTTGCAATTTGTGTTACCAAACAATTGAACAGGTGTACCTAATAAATTGGCAGGTGAGTGTAAATCTAATCATTAAAATAAGCTTCAATTAATGTAATTTTGAAGCCAATTAATAACTTCAGCTATCACTAAAATAACTCCTGGACACCTGGTGGTCCTAATCATTAGGTCCTTGTTCTGAAACTTCCTGGTATGGGATGCCGACTGTCTCCCAGAAGTGCTCCTGTGTTGTGACATGCCTGGTCACATGCACCCCCTGGTGGAGACAACCAGCGGGGATGCTGACAGATACTGTGCATACATGGTCCACCATGAAGCCAAACTAAAGCAACAATGTGAGGTTGATATTGGAGCAAATACATGTAGACAAGATGTTGCTGAATGAAGCTTGAGAAGATCAGCAAGAATGAGATTGAAAAAAGTTAAAAATGTGAAAACAACATTTAGTGAAAATGATAAGTCAATGATACACCGTGCTTGAACAAAAGAATGTTGTCAAATTAAGCTTTAGATCTACTTTAATTGGTCATAAATGAGCAAGTCTCCTATACTGTACAGTATATTTTTAAAAAAGATAGACTGACCCACGAGGATCGTATGTTCTCTGCCTGTTTTGATGGAAACAATTAAAGTAAACAGGGAAGAAGGAAGCAGTGTTTAATTGGTTAGAGTAGTTTTACTGGGCACATTGTAATATCTAAATTTAGTTGTAGACTTTTACAGTACCTGTACTGTTCCACAGTTCAGTCTAATTTCAAACTAAAAATGTTTTTTTTTTTTTTTTGCAAAATGAGGAAAGTTATACATGTTGATTGTGCCTACATTGGGGGATTTCTAATTTCTTGTTTTGCCAACACCCTGTGTATTGAGGAGTGACCAGGGGTCAGCAGAATCGCATTTGAGGGAAATCTTCCCAATGTGAACCCAATTCTAAACCTTTTAGTTCTGACAAATAAAAAAAATGTTTGCCTGGATTTGGCTGGAGGAGGCAAGTACAGACCTGTGTATGTGTGTATAGAGGATAAGAGGGGGTTAGGGAATTTGTATTTTATAGTTGTCTATAGACTTAAGATGGACATCTCCATATACAAGAATTTAGATTTAGTCACATGCATAGCCATATGAAGCGCTGTAACACACATATTTTTATCCTACATTCAGGGGATATGTGATAACTCACTTCAAACAATTAAGGACATAGCCCGCTCACTGAATTCTTCTTTTTCAGAGGCTTTCTTGCCCATTTTTATTAAAAGAAAGTTCAAAAAAACAAAACTGATCAGTTTCCTTTGCAAGGGTTTTCAGCATTTATCGTCCATCCAAAGAACAAAAAAGTTTAGGCCTCCTGGCCTTTAGTCTGGTCCCACAGACCATGACACAGTACTACACTTAACAGCCCCCTGCTGCTCCGACTCATTTGTACTCCTGGAGAGAGACCTGCTCTGTTTGTCGGGTGTGGAGCCCAGAACCCTAGTTGGATCCCTCCAAAAATCCCAGCACACACCTGCCCAATGGGTGCGCTGGTGGTTCTGAAAACATGGACCTAGGATTGGAGATTTCATTCCACTCAGAAATCTCTGGGCTCCAGGTCCCAAACCTGGTTTTACCAACTGATGAGGAAACTGAAAAGTCGGTTTCCTCTGAATGACATATGTTCCCTGGAGACCCTCAACCTGCCTGGATGAGAATCCTGGGTCATTAACTCTTTTTAAAACTGGGCACAGCACAAAAAAAAAACATGAAATTTGCGTGGAATTTGTACAACAACAAATGACTGGAATGAATGACGGAGCATAAAGGCAAAAACCTTTACATTTAGACCCAAGCCTGTCTTTAATGTCTTTTGATGCTAAATACAGTATGATTAAGGAGTCCCTAGACCAGTAGTGATCAGCTATTGAGGTATAAATGGAACCTCAGCTGTGGCCTCTGACATCACTAAGGGGGGCACATTAATTTAGTACATGCTATGCTTCATAAAAGTGTCTGAGTCCGTTGACATGCTACAAGAGATAGTTAGAGCCTGTGGATATATTACAGAAGATAGTCAGAAATTGCAGGCATACTATAGCTGTAGTTGGGGACTAAAGATATGCTATAGGATCTAAAGGTAAACCACCTTGGCTTGTCACATTTCCTGCATTACCCTGAAATGCATTTTGTGTCCTATAAGTAAATAACTTACAACTCCCCAATCCCATCAACTATCCTAAGCTGAACCCTCACATACCCAATTGCTTTATTACTGTACCTGCTATGCTGACAGTTGCATCCCACATATGCAACCTCAGCTTCAACTACTTCTGGATTCAGATCTGTCAAAATCCAGACACAAGTAAGGTGCTCTGTGTCCACAATCTGCTTGGGCAATTGACACTGGTGGCATCAGGGTCTAATAGTCTCCATAAATAGAACATGTCACTACTATCACATTTCAGACCTATTAACTCCCTATATGAAAGTAGCAAATAGAAAAACATAATTACATAAGTACAAAAAAAATTACATTAATTAAAAATATTAAAATTAAAAGACCTCCTTAAACACAAAAAACACACAAATAAGCGTATATATACATGTATGTGTCTATAGCTGATTCACATAGCTGAATGTCCAACTAGTGGCTTACAGCAATATACTGTAAGTTATTGAGGGATCAGGCTGTTCTGCCAATTTCCAGACCCAAATACTCCACACAGACCTTCAAGTTTGCACACATGCATGAACGGTGGGTCTTAAAACCCCTACACTGGTGGGTTTCAAATCCTACCTGCAGCATAAACTCTTGCAGGGTGCTACATGCAGTTAGGTCCATATATGTATTTGGACAGAGACATCATTTTAGATTTTTTTCAGGTATTTACCAAAACATATTCAAGCTATAGTTATATAATGGATATGGTCTGAAGGTGCACACTCTCAGGTTTAATTTGAGGGTATGTACATGCAAATTGGAGGAAGGGTTTAGGAAATACAGCTCTTAAGAGTAGCCATCCCCCCTTTTTCAAGGGATCAAAAGCTGTTTCATGGCCAGGTGTGGGCTACTCCAATATTTCTATTGCTGTAAACCCTACATCATGCGTTCAAAGGAGCTGTCCATGCAAGTGAGACAGGCCATTGTAAGGCTTCAAAAAGGAAACAAATCCATCAGAGAGATAGCAGCAACATTAGGAGTGGTGAAATCAACAGTTTAGTACATTCTGAGGAAAGAACACACTGGTAAGCTCAGCAACATAAAAAGGCATGGACGTCCAATGAAGACAACAGTGGTGGCTGATCACAGGATCCTCTCTATGGTAAAGAAAAAAACATTCACAGCATCCAGACAAGTGAAGGAAGCTCTCCAGGAGGTGTGCGTATCATTGTCAAAGTCTACAATCAAGAGAAGACTTCATGAGAGCAAATACAAAGCCTGAAGAATAGAAAAGCCAGAATAAACTTTGCCAAAAAACATCTAAAAAAAGCCAGACCAGTTCTGGAAAATCATTCTTTGGATGGATGAAACTAAGAATAATCTGTACCACAATGATGAGAAGAAAAAAGTGCGGAGAAGTCTTGGAACAGCTCATGATCCAAAGCACACAACGTCCTCTGTAAAACATGGTGGAGGCAGTGTGATGGCATGGGCATGCATCGCTTCCACTGGCATTGGGTCATTTGTGTTTATTGATGATGTGACAGAAAACAGAAGCAGCCGGATGAATTCTGCAATGTTTACAGATATATTGTCAGCCCAGATTCAGCCAAACGCAGCAAAGTTGATTGGACGGTGCTTCATAGTACAGATGGACAATGATTCAAAACAGACAGCAAAAGCAACCCAGGAGCTTTTGAAGGAAAAGAAGAGGAATAGTCAATCACCTGATCTCAACCCAATTGAGCATGCATTTCACTTGATGTAGGCAAAACTAAAGGCAGAAAGACCCACAAAGAACAACTGAAAACAGCTGCACTTTAGAGCCTGGCAAAGCATCAGAGGAAACCCAGTATTAGGTAATGTCCATGGGTTTCAGACTTCAGCCAGTCATTTCCAGTAAAGTATTCTCAACAAAAAATTAAAAATGAACATTTTATTTATGATTATATTAATTTGTCCAATTACATTTGAGCCCCTGAAAATGGAGGGACCGTGTATAAAAATGGTTGCAGTTCCTAAAATTTTTACTTGATATTTATGTTCAATCCCTTGAATTAAAGCTGAAAGTCTGCACTTCAAATTCATTTGGATTGTTTCATTTTAATTTATGCTAGTGGTATACAGAGCCAAAAGTATGAAAATTGTGCCTGTGTCCAAATATATATGGACCTAGCTGTATTCTGTGATTTAGCTTAGGGTTCTAAAGTTAGTACAAATGCCTGAAGCCCATGTGACACTGTGGCCAATGGCACCTAGCTCATAACACAATGTTAGGGGTCCAAAACTACCATCAGGATGGTAAACCTCATTCCAGCTAGCGATCCCCAGCTCCTAGGTGGATCTGAAAATATTTTAAATAGTATTGGGACACCCCTCCAAATCATTGGATTTAGGTGTTCCAGTCAGCTCCATGGCCTCAAGTGTATAAAATCAAGCACCTAGACATGCAGACTGCTTCTACAAATATTTGTGAAAGAATGGGTTGCTCTCGGGAGCTCGGTGAATTCAAGCGTGGTACCGTGGTAGGTTGCCACCTGTGCAATAATTCCATTTGTGAAATTTCCTGGCTACTAAATATTCCATGGTCAACTGTTAGTGGTATTATAACAAAGTGGAAGCAACTGGGAACAACAGCAATGAAGCCATCAAGTGGTAGGCCATGTAAAATGACAGAGCGGGGTCAGCGCATGCTAAAGCGCACAGTGATTGTCACGGTCTGGGTCAGGTTCAGAGACCAGTTGCTATAGCAGTAAAAGGCTTACCTGAAACCAGCAGGATCGGTATACCAGTGGGTCACCCTGAGAAACAGCACAGGCTCACCTGAGGTGCGGGGTCTAAGTATTAACCGGTTTTCACCAGAGCTCCTAGTGGTGGAGAAGGATTTGGCTGCGTGTTAACACCAGGTCGCAGATTTCAGGATCACCCCACCAGGGAATGAGCAAGCTGGAAACCAATAGCAGATCAAACAGGTTAGGGATCAAACAGAAGCGGAGTCAGTCACAAGCCAAGGGTCGGTCACAAATGGTAGCAGATGAGGATGAGGCAAAATCGTAGTCAGTAGCAAGCCAAAGGTCAATAGCAAAGATGTAGACGGCAGCAACAACGATAAGCGGGATATTGGCTGGGAAGGCACAATAATCTGGCAAGGAGGAAGTGCATGGACATGGCTTTTATCAGGAAGTTCATGGGAGGAGCAAGGAGTTCAATGTTCAAGAGAAAACAAGGCTCAAGGCAGGATTATCCAATAGATCAGGCACAGTGTAGTCCAGCATCCCAGGTAGCTCAGTGAGAAGAAACATTGCCTCTCACTCCCGAAGGCCCAGGTTTGATCCCAGGCTCTGACAGTGCGCAGAAGTCACCAACTATCTGCAGAGTCAATAGCTAAAGACCTCCAAACTTCGTGTGGCCCTCAGATTAGCACAAGAACAATGCGTAAAGAGCTTTCAACGAATGGGTTTCCATTTCCAAGTAGCTGTATCCAAGCTCTACATCACCAAGTGCAATGCAAAGCATCGGATGCAGTGGAGTAGAACATGCCGCCACTGATATCTAGCGCAGTAGAGACATGTTCTCTGGAGTGATGAACCATGGTTTTCTGTCAATCCCACAAACGTGTTTGGGTTTGGCAGTTGCCAGGAGAACCGTACTTGTCTGACTGCATTGTGTAAAGTTTGGTGGAGGGGAGATTATGGTGTGGTGTTGTTTTTCAGGGGTTGGGCTTGGCTCTTTAGTTCCAGTGAAGGGAACTCTTAAGGCATCAGCATACCAAGACATTTTGGACAATTTCATGCTCTCAATTTGTGGGAACAATTTGGGGATGGCCCCTTCCTGTTCCAACATGACTGCATACCAGTGAACAAAGCAAGTCCATAAAAGACATGGACAAGCAAGTTTGGGGTGGAGGAACTTGACTGGCCTACACCAAGTCCTGACCTCAACTTAATAGAACACCTTTGGGATGAATTAGAGTGGAGACTGTGAGCCAGGCTTTCTTGTCCGACATCAATGTCTGACCTCACAGATTCGCTTCTGGAAGAATGGTCAAACCTTCTGGACAGCCTTCTCAGAAGAGTGGAAGCTGTTATAGCTGCAAAGGGTGGGCCAACTCAATATTGAACCCTACGGACTAAGACTGGGAGGCCATAAAGTGTAGATTATGCATTTAACCAGGGCTTTTTTTGTAAAAGAACAGGTACAGGAACTCCCCCTTTTAAGTCTCTTAGATTGTAAGCTCCAAGGAGCAGGGCCCTCCTAACCGTCTTGTATTGAACTGTATTGTTGCTGTATGGTCTCCTTTTATATTGTAAAGCGCTGAGCAAACTGTTGGTGCCATATAAATCCTGTATAAATAATAATAAAAGTTACCTCGTCTCCACCCCCTACCCACTTCCAAGCATTGGCCCTTGGTCTCACCTCCCAGTACTGCCCCATGTAGAGAATACAGAAGTATAATTTTCTGGTGTCCCCCCAGCAACAATAGACCCCCTCACAGCAAAATACCCCAGAAACAAAAGATCCACCCCAGCATTAACAGACCACCACCAGCAACAATAGAGATCCCAGGAACCAGCACCAATAGACCCTCCAACATCAAAAACCCCTCCCTCAACAATATATCCCTCCCAGCAGGATTATGTCTCAATCATCAATATCCATCAGCAGATGGCATCATCACACTGCAGGCAAGTTCCATGACCCAGGACAACATTTATGCCACATCTTGCCCTTTGATCTATCAGTGATAGACAGCTCATCAGAAATTCTCCCTCATAAACCACAGTGGGAAGGTATATGCCAAACTTCTCCAAAGTGATTAATCCTTATTTGCGACCTCCTGTTATAAACACCCTGCCTATGTAATCCTGTTTCACTGGTTTTTAAGATGGCCTTCAGCAGTGAGCAGCTGTTTTTTTGATAACCAGACAGAACTAGACCAGAAATGTCTAATATAAAGTGTGTTGTCAGACCAGCGCATGCCATAAGCACAAAAGAGATGACATTGAGATAAGCATTAAAGTAATAATGAAAAATAATTCAGCCGAGTGGAGCTCAATATTTCCTATACAGGGTAAATGTTCTGTTCACCTGGTATAAGGGTAATTTGGAAAGAGGACCACATACCTATTTACTATAAAGAAGAGTGGAAGCGCACCCACCCACATAGGATCCCCTCTGGATCATTCAATGGAATTTAAAAGGCATGCATGGGAGCTTGTTGAAACTCGGCTGGCAAGGCTGACTTTTATGTTACACATTCATTACTGGCCAGGGACTCTCAAGCTTTGTCATTTGGTTCTGAAGGTAAACAAAACCATTCATATGACTAGGTGAGGTGTAAATCACTTTACAGTTCAGTACTAAGATAAAAACACAAATCCATCCATAAATGTAAATTTTGTACATTGTTGCGTGCCAAAGTAGATAACCTTTGAGGTGTGCAGGCAAAGTGCACAAGAGTGCTTTCTTGGACTCTTCCGAGTGTTGGTGTACATTGTTTTGGATCTCTCTAAGGATTGGTGTGCCTTGTTTTGGATCCCTTCAAGCGTTGAAGTACTTTGTTTAGGATCCCCCCAAATGTTGGTATGCTTTGTTTTAGAGCCCTTTAAGTGTTGAAGTACTTTGTTTAGCATCCCCCCAAATGTCGGTGTGCCTTGTTGTGAAACCCTTCAATTGTTAGTGGTTCCCAGAATAGGGCACACAGACACTTGGTGGGTCTCAGAACACAAACACTAAGTGTTGGAGGATCCCAGAACATGGGTGCAACAAGTGTTGATGTGCCTTGTCCTGTGACCCTCTAAGTAGAAGGGAGTTTTTTTCTCACACTGATGTTGGAGAATTTCTTTCTTCACCACTGTTACCCCCATATGTTGATCTGCTATTAAAATCTTTACTTCTCTGTGGTGTGCCACAAACAGTTTGTACTATATTAGCATATGCCACAACCATTACATACAGTGTGCTGCACCTGCCCTTATTAGCCCCACCCCCTATTCGATCCCCTGCCCCCTCCCCTATTTTCAGGCTTGCTGGCTTACAAAGGTTCATAGGTATGCCAATAAGGATTGCTCATTAGAAGGCTGCAATTTATGAGAATAGAGTTTATGCCCCTCTAATTACATCACCAGACCAAAAAGGAAATATATTATTTTGTAAGGGACCTCCAAATGTGGCATTAATGCCCTACAAGCTTACGATAAAGCAGCATTCCAGCTTCTTAAGTAAAGGTCCACCTTGAAACTATAAAAAAGGTTGGTAGAAATATAAAATTGTATTAATTTTGTTTTGGCCAGCTCGGCTGTTTTAAAAATTAGCCAGATGTATTCCTAAATATAACTAGATATTAACATTATGGGAAATAACCAAAGGGGGATTGGAAAGGAATTTATTTTTCCCCCACTGCAGTAAACTTGGTCACACTTTATGGATTTTTTTGTCTTCCTCTGGATCAACTGTGGGGAAAGGGTTCTGTAATTTATTGGCAGAACTAGATGAATTTGTGCCTTTTTTTAACTTGACAATGTATCAAACGATACATAACTTTAAATTGTTGCTTATTAAATCATATTATAATATTTTTTGGCAGACAAGTTAATTATTTTCTCTGACCTGTAGATTTTTCAGACTCTGTCAGCCTTTGTGCAGCTTGGAAGTGGCATTGCATTGTCATATAATAAACAAAATGATGGGTCACGGTCATTATCTTGTGCCATCGTCTTCTGGGCACCGGTGTTTGTAAGTATTAAAAACAAGCCATAGCTTACATTGTACTGGTACATAATGTCCTTATGTTTTGTTGTTTTTAAGGGTCAGTCCATACAAAAGTGTAATTTTAGATATAGGTGGAGCCCTGTAAGCTGGGTTAGTCGCATGCTTCTTATATGTCATTGATACTCCACCAGTGAGATCTTCCTGCCATAATTTCTGACCACCTGGAAGTTTTGGATGTTCCCTTCAGCTGTGTGAGTCCCAGCTCCTCCTGTTACATTCTCCATTATATGAAATAAATATAAAATACAGCAGGGATGAGTAGTAGGTGTGCAGAGACATTAAAAGAAAGGTTTCACCAACAAAGACCAAAAGAAGATGCAGGCAGGATGTTTGTCTATTCTAACTGACAAAAAAGGTGAGATGGGGGAGCCATAGAAATTACAGCTGGCACACACATCACACAATTTTTTTTTAGTGTGGCAGTGTGTCAGTTTTTCTCTACTGAAAGCATGCAGGATGAAATGATAATACGAAAGAATAGTAGGAAGGTATGCCATAGCATGCCTTATCTACAGTATAAAAGTGTCAGAAGTGCCACATGCAAAATGAACGAAGATGTAGCGAAGATTAGAACACATACAGCTACGTACAGTGCTCAGAATAAATTAGTATCAACCTTTTGAAAAGAAGGATTTTAATCAATATCTCAATGAACACAAAAACATTTTCCAAAATGTTGACAAAACTGAGTTTTATAGAACATTTGTTTAGCTCATTACATGAAAGTAAAGGTTAATAATATAACTTAAATCACAAAATCTTCAGTTTTACTCAAATTAGTTGTAGTAGTAGATGCAAATGTGAATACACCCCACAACAAAAACTTCTACATCTAGTATTTTGTATGACCTCCATGATTTGTAAGGACAGCACCAAGTCTTCTAGGCATGGAATGAACAAATTGGTGACATCGATCTTTTTCCATTCTTCAAGAATGACCTCTTTGAGCCTGGATGTTTGATGGAGAGTGATGCTCAGCTTGTCTCCTCAGAATTCCCCATAGGTGTTCGATTAGGCTCAGGTCAGGAGACAGTGCCCTTAGATGTGTGTTTTGGATCATTGTCATGTTGGAAAAGTGCACGACAACCAAGGGCACAGAGTGATGGCAGCATCATACAGTTTTGAAGCCATCAGTTCTAAAAACATTTATCTTGGTCTCATCACTCCAGAGTAGAGAGTCCCAGTAGTCTTCATTTTTCAGCATGGGCCCTGGCAAATTCTAGGCAGGCTTTTTTGTCCATGGACTTCAGGAGCAGCTTCCTTCGTGGACAACACCCACGCATGCCATTCTTCTGTAGTGTACGCCATATTGTGTCAGGGGAAACAATCACCCCAGTTTGACTTTCTACTTCTATAGCTAACTTCAGTGAACTTGCTTGGTGATTTTCTTCAACACTTCTCATCAGAAGACGCTCCTGACAAGGTGTTAACTTCCATGGACAGCCTGGACATCTCTGTGAGATGGTTGCAGTTCCATCTTTGTTAAATTTTTGTATCACTTTTGCTACAGTATTCTGACTGATAAGTAAAGCTTTGCTGATCTTATTGCCCTTTACCTTTCTTGTGTAAAGAAATTATTTTCTGAGGCCTTGTGACATTTTGCTTCCATGTGGTGCCATTGCTGACAGCATGAAATTGGAAGGGGTTTTCTTTAAGTAACGCCCTTTTATAACCAACCGTCTGCTGGACACCTGTTTAATGAATAATTAGACTCACCTGTAGTTGAATTCTTGTTAATTAGGATTTGATTGTCTAAAATTTAGCTTTGCTTCTAAGAATTTCATTAGCGTGTATTCAATTTTGCAACATGGTCTTGAATGAATTTGTGTGGTGTGCGCAACCTATTGCATTAGGGTGTGCACACCAAAGGTTAAACCCACATATATATATATATATACACACACACACACACACACACACATACATACATACATACAGACACACACACCCTTCCTTGTGGCACTCTGCCCCACTGGCACATTGTCTTCCTGCCTGCAGATTCAGAGAGAGAGAAATGCTTCCACACTCCTCTTACAAGGAGAGCCATACAGTGGGAGAACTTCTCCCCATCGCCACACAGAGCAATAATGCTAATATGGACAGGGTGATTAAGCACATCCGGCACACCCTGTGCACATGCCCATGTACGGATACTTGTGGTTCCCTGGAAATTGGGTTGTAAGTCCTCTCTTACAATGATGTTGACTGCAGCTGTACATGGATGGGGTTCACACATGGTTAAATTTTAGGTCCCCCCTATTCAAGTCTAGGAGGAGGAGGGTAATGCAAGAAGGGTTTGGGCAGTCTGTATTGGTAACAGGATCTGCCTTTACCTGTTTGTGAGATCAAGCATAGAATTAACTTGCACTATGGCAGTGGTCTCCAAACTGCTTTCCGGGGTCGGATATGGCCCTTTGCTTGCCCTTATCTTAGCCTTGGGGCACTATTACACCAACTGTCACCAATTATGGGACAGTATTCCACCAACTCACACTAATGATGGGACACCATCAGTGGGGCATCATTCATCTCACTGATACCAACAATGGGGCACTATTCCTCCCTTTAAAACCAATGAAGGAGCACTGATACTGGGGCATTTTCTACTCCCACTGGCCATAGTCTGGACCCCATAAAGCCTTAAGGACAGTAAACTGGTCCTTTGCTTGGAAAATTTGAAGACCCCTGCCCTAGGGTGATGACCCTAACAATACCCGATTTTTCTCAGATGTTTGTGTAAGCTAATTTCCTTAGGTGGACCAAAGTGGGTAAGTGAAACAAAAGGTGTAGCATCTATTACAACAAATACAGTTACCTGCAGTTCCCGGGAAATGGGATCATAACAATTCTCTTGCTAGGAGGCTGGCCATATCCAAAGAACAGAGGTATACAGCTCAAGCAAACAATCCAGATCAATCCACGACAGGTGCAGGCTCTGGCTCGCCACCACACATGATGCAACAGGAAGAAGGGTCAGCTGCCCACCGTAATATCTCCTGCTTAAAATGGAAATTTTCAACTAATACCTATATAAGACAGCACTTTTGTTGTTTTCTTTATTATTAAGCACGAGATCGTGTGAAACGCATTAACAGGTCCTTTATTCATGTCCTGGTGTTTTGTGTGTAAATATACACTATATTCATCATCCTCCATAGTGCGGCTGACCCTTCTTCCTGTAGGATCCTGGCCATAGCTGTTTAGGTAGTGGGTTTTGCCAGGCAGGCACCGTAAGGCAGTATTCCACAACCAGCTGGCACAGTGTCCTCTGTCTTACATGTACCAGTGTCCCATGCGCTGGATACCACTCTGAAACTACCAGCGCCTGGTGACAGTTCATTTGTCCAGTCATTGCTGTCCCATCAGGTGTGGCCACTTTGGGCACCAGAAGACAGGAAAAGCTAGAATTATAGCGAATGCATATGACCAGGAGTCCAGGGGATGACAGGAACCCAGGGGATTGTGCATATTGGAGTTGAAGGGGCCTGCACCCACCGCTAAGGCAAGCGAGTAAAGGGGAACTTCTCCAAATATATGGATTGCATAAATGTATTTTATTTTTCAGAACATGCAGATTCATTAGAAACAGATTAACTGTCTTGTTTTTTACAGTAATTATAGGATCTGTCACTGCTTCATCTAGCTTTAAACCCTCATTCTGCAAGGTAAGCAGGTCACAAAATAGATTCAATAAAATAAGCCAATTCAATGGGCTTGATCAAGATTTTTTTTGTATTATTCATACAGGGGGAGACAGGCCTATTTGGAAGTGCGTTTTGCACAATGTGATTTTGTTTTTGCACTAACTGATAGTGGCTGAAAATTTGGCATAGATTCATAATCTGCTTCAAAAACTGATGTACATGGTAAGTGAACTAGTAAAGGGGTCTTTGGGTCCCTTTGTGAGGTCACATAGGGGGAGATTTACTAAAAGTAACATCTGGTGCAACTCTGCATAGAACCCAATCAGTTTCCAGGTTTTATTGCCAAAGCTTAATTGAAGAAGCTGAAGTTAGAAGCTGACTGGCTACCATGTACAGCTGCACCAGGTTTTGAGTGCTCCAGTTTTAATAAATCTACCCTATAGGGTCTAAGATCATAGTAATGTTGTTGCCAGCCCCCACACCTGATTTGCTGACTGGAAACACTGGTGGTGCCAGAACTTGGAAACCTAGTACTTGCTTAATAGGTCAATTACGTCACACCAGGAGGCGTCACAACAGGAGGGGCATAACACCCTAAACACCTGTTACTAATGTTAGTTGTGCACAGGGCAATTTTCAAAGCAGAACGTGAAGTAGTATTAACCCTTTCGCTACCAGGGGCATTTTTTTTGCACACATGCTTAAAAAATCATTTTAGGCCTGAAGATTACACAAAACCCCCAAACATGATATATTTTCTGAAAGAAGACACCCAAGAAAATAAAAGTGGTAGTTCCAATTTTTTATGTCACACGATATTTCCTCAAAGGTCTAGGAAACCCAAAATTTCAGGTAAAAAGTATTGGGTCGCCTGCCTTTACACACATGAACTTTAATTGCATCCCAGTCTTAATCCGTGGGATTCAATATTGAGTTGTCCCACCCTTTGCCGCTATAACAGCTTCAACTCTTCTGTGAAGGCTGTCCACAAGGTTTTGGAGTGTGTCTATGGGAATATTTGACCATTTTTTCAGAAGCACATTTGTGAGGTCAGACACTGATGTTGGACGAGAAAGTCTGGGAGAAAGTCTCTGCTCTGATTCATCCTAAAGGTGTTCTATGGGGTTGAGGTCAGGACACTGTACAGGCCAGTCAAATTCCTCCAGCCCAAACTCACTCATCCATGTCTTTATGGACCTTGCTTTGTGCACTGGTGCGCAGTCATGTTGGAACAGGAAGGGGCTATCCCCCAAAAAAGTTGGGAGCATGAAATTGTCCAAAATGTCTTGGTCTGCTGATACCTTTTAGAGTTCCCTTCACTGGAACTAAGAAGCCAAGTCCAACCTCTGAAAAACAACTCCACACCAAACTTTACACTTGGCACAATACAGTCAGGCAAGTACCATTCACCTGGCAACCCCAAAACCCAGACAGATCTATTGGATTGCCAGACAGAGAACACGTCTCCACTGCTCTAGAGTCCAGTGGTGGTGTGCTTTACACCACTGCATCCGATGCTTTGTATTGCACTTGGTGATGTAAGGCTTGGATGCAGCTGCTCGGCCATGGAAACCCATTCCATGAAGCTCTCTACACACTGTTTTTGTGCTAATCTAAAGGCCACACAAAGTTTGGAGGTCTTTAGCTTTTGACTCTGCAGACAGTTGGCGACTTCTGTGCACTTCAGCATGTTCAGCTGACCCTGTTCTGTCATTTTACCTGGTTTACCACTTGGTGGCTGTTGTTCCCAGTTGCTTCCAATTTGTTATAATAACACTAGAGATGAGCGAATCGAAGTAGGCGAAGTGGAATTCGTTTTGAATATTAGGAAAATTTCGATTCGCGACGAATCCGAAAATTAGCAGACTTCGGATGCGCGAATCGAAATTTTTCTTAAAATGGTGGCGACATATGCGGCGACGGAGCGGGGATGTCTGGGAAGGCGCGCAGACAAGGTGCGCTGACCCATAATGCA